>JAAFCF010006680.1:25945995-25993551 GCA_013389785.1 Helicorthomorpha holstii
GTTTTTCACGTCGCGAAATATCTGACTGGTTTCTACATTCACGATAACATTATTACACTACTCAGAGTAACCACACTAACTTAGATTCACACATACAGTATGTTCGAAATTTCAATAGTTCACTTGGGTCACTTCAACTGATACGGTAATCTTCTATATATCCATTACGTCCAAGGTTGATATGGCAAATATGATATTTTTTTAAGCGGTTTGTCAGGAGTAATACACTAATAAAACTACAACAGTTTCTCACAATCTTCGTTCCTTATTTATGTTCTTATTCTGGATCCCTGAAATATACTCAATAAGAAATTTGGCTTTCAAATAAGTAGTTAAGCAATCGTTTTCTGAGTTAACATACTATAGTTGATTTATTAAGTATATAATTTCAAAGTATACAGTTAGTAATAATTCGTACAATTATCATATAAATGAATAATCTTGATTATATAATATATATTCGATAATATTTTGAGAAGATTATAAATATGATATGGAGCCACTAAAATAAATGGCTCAAAAATATAGAACGAATAAAGTAAGGTGATGTGATTATAGATTCAGGTTTTTCGTTTGGTTAAAAAAACTTACCCCAATCAACTTTGATTTAAGTTGCATATAATAATGTAATAGCTAAAATGCGTGTACCTTAGTAACATTATAAAATGTTTAAGTTGTAAAAACATTTTTTAAAGTAGAATATTAATATGCAAAAAGTTTGTCATAACAATTTACGAAGTCAAACCGCGAATAAACTACTCGTAAATAAAATATTTTTTTAACCAATAACATATTTTAAAAAGATTTTTTAGTCTTACCTCGAAATGCCAGTAACAACATTATAACTCACATACTGTACGTTACGCTATGTTACCGTTCAGTCGATCTTGAGACAATATTTTTGAATGAGTTTGAGGTTCATTTCTCAACTGCAGACTTCTCAGTCTTTAACTGCCAAAATAAAATAGTCAACATACTTCTTCTCATATAGTGTAGATAATACAGTAATCATAAAGTGTTTTTCTTACATACTTCGGAATCTTCACTCGTTTTTCCGTTCGTTTTCCCACTCGATTTTTCACTTGCTTTCTCCTTATGCTTACTGATTGTTTTTGACTCTTTCGGTGATACATCTTCTATCTTTTCCTTTGATTTACTAGTTGCTTTGGATTCCTTCAGTGTTGCATCTTCAGCCTTTTCTTTATTTTTAATGTTGGTTTTGGATTCGCTCGGTACCACTTCTTCAGACTTTTGATTCTTATCATTTTCTGAAACCAAACATTTCGTAATCCTAATTAATACAGCATATAAAGTGTTACCATTCTTTGTCTGCTCAAGTCCGACAGTTAATTTCTCCTTAATTTTACTTTTACTATTAAATTAAAAACACGAATTAGTTTAAATTTTTAATAACTCAGTAATTATATCCATACATTTGACTTGGTTTTATTTGGAGATGCAAACTTTCATCATCGTCGTCATCTTTAGTTTTACCACCGGCGTTTCGTTTGCCTAATATCAGCCAAATTGACAGATTAAAATTGGCAAAATAATGAAATTTTAAGCTGCATAGAAAAATATAAGCGGTTCTGAGATTTTATTTTGCAAGAAGAAAATGACATTTGCAGACAGCAATTATAGTAAATATTTAAGATATAGAGAATACGCGTACAGTGATGACGAGAATCAGCTTCAGTGCCTCACACCATAGTTAAACATTGAAAATTCAGTTTTATAGCCAAAATGATTGAGAAGAGAGTCGGAAATACTGTAGAGCAGAAGAAGGAAGTGTTAGAAAATAAAGGGTGCGCAAGAAAAAACAATAAAAAAATGGTGAATTCACATAAAAATACGATTAAGTGGCTAAATAACTAACAAAGCAAAAATTGTGTCTCTCCACAGTGATATAATGTTTTAAGTTTTTGATTATTGTTAAATACCATCCTCTTTCTTAACAGCCCTCAACTCCTGTTTTTTAATGTGTTCCTTCAACTGCTCTGTTGCCATCTGAAGCATTTTCACCTTGCTAGGTATTACCGGGACTATCTTCTTGGTTATTGTATTCCACTTACTATTTGTATCATGACGAGCTAAATAAACACCAAAAACAGTTTCTTAATTAATTTTAACAAGAACTGATGCTGATTTTAAAATATTTTGAAACAAATACTTACAGTCGGCCATCTGGAAAACTTTTCTTCTTTCTTCAGTGCGTTCCTACAGTAAATCGCAATTGATTAGTCGTTTAAAATACCAACTAATAAAGGCTTCCAAGTATCTTACACGACGAAGTTGATCTTTCAAGTCTTTGTTAGCTTCTCTCAATGAGTTTGCCACCGAATTTAAGTAATAAATTATTAAACTAGATATATAAAAAATTTTTAAATTATTAGAAAAAAGTCATTGAAAGACTTGGTAATTTATAAGAAGTTTTGAATACTGTAGAAACCGCTTAAATGGGACAGCCAGTTAAGCGACTTTTCAAAAATAATTTTCTAACATAAATTCAAAAATTATTTCAAGTTGCCTAATTAAGTTGCCTAAGTTAATAATTTTTTCCAATTAAGCGTTTCCCCAGTGCATTAAATTACATTAGCAATACTAATAATGGAATCATAATTCCAGGAGAAGCAGCATAGCCAAGAAAACGTATAACTATATCAGGAAGAAGCGACTCCAACATTGATGTAAAAATGTGGTAAATTTTTCTATGCCCGCTAGAATAATAATGTAAACGAAATACAATTATTTAAATGTTATAGTATAATAAAAGTTTTGATATTGGCACCTGAATGGTCCGCAGTGCCAGGAAGGATCCAACCAAACAATGGCATATCCAACAGGTAACGTACAGAGAAATAACATGGTTAACAATAGCACGTAATAAAAATTACTTGAATTTGAAGCTTTGAACACGGTTTCATGAGGAACATTGCTGGTAAGAACAGCCCAACTACGTACGTACATTATTATAACTAACTTGACCATATTAATTCCTGGAATTCCAGGTGCAAAAAACATCCCCATCCTAATTATCATCATGTTATTATAAAATATAAATGTTAAAATGATCTCTTACCATATCATGCCTTGATTGTTGACTAAATGCAGAATATTTTCAGCAATTTTAAAATCTCCATAGCCAGGCTGTAATTTAGTTTCATTAGGATTGTGATCAATATTAGAACTTACAAAACAAAATTAACTTACGAACTGTTTCTCTAAATCCCAGCAACAACAGTGATTAAACGACCGCACAATAACAGCTCTTATGTAGTCAGTTACAATAAGCGAAAGAACAGTCATTACCAAATCCATTACAGTCAGCTTCACTAATTCCTGTCCAAACATAGTTTCCCAGCATAATCTTCTCAACTTTTCCCTCATGGTATTATTAAGGCCTTCGCTAAACGTGGCCGCATAATCCAAAGTAGTGGTGGTTGTCGTTGCAACTTCATCGTAATCATCACTTGACTTTGTTGGGCGATCGTCATCGTCAGTTTGCGATGTTGGAGTTGGCATATCCAAACACTTTACAACAATGCAATAACCAGGAATGACCGTAATTATTCCCAAAGACTCTAAAGTATCTTCTGTTGGAAACGGAGTTGATGAGCCACTATCCATAGAATCGTTCTCCATAGGAGACTGAGAGGATGGTTCGTATGTCCACGAATAAGTAGTATCATAAGATACAGGTGTAAAACGGTCTCTGGAGGTTTGTCGAGTAGTCCGATAACTGGTATCATAAGAAGTTGCCGTTTGATATGTACGTCTATATGGTGTATATCGACTAGTAGACGTTGTTGTCCATGTAGGAGTCCTATATGTAGGTCTACAACAAAAAAACAATAATTAATTTTAGTAAAACTAAAAATAATATTAAGTAAAGATACCCTTAAGAAACTAAATAAATTATTTGGTTACCTATAATAAGGACCGTATCTTCTAGTAGACGTTGAATCCCACCTGTACGACGGAGATGTTGTTTGAAGTAATAAATTAGCTACTGATGGTTGAGTTGACTCAGTGCTGTTGAATATGGATTGCAGCCCTTTGGGTAAAAGCACTAATGGAAGTGCCCTGATAGTGTTTATAACAGTAGAATTGAGGTAGTAACTAGATTTTATAACTCCAGACAATGATGAGCCGTAATCTTCATAATTAAACGCTGAACTTGAAGTCACTGGTGCCTGTGTTGAAGAAGTAGTATCATTTCCAATTAGTAGGTACTCACTAGTATTGCAATCGACACGAACTGCTACACATGTGTCATTCCACGGCCAAAGTTGATTATAGCTAAGAGATAAATTAAACATTTCCATTATTTCAGTCATAACCGTAGTTGGAAATTCGATTTGGTTGTCGTTGGATGTTGCATTCCATAATGGAGACATGGTTCCGTTAGATATTATTGGGTATAAGCCACCACCAAGAAATGTACGTATTGCTGGAGTTATAGGTGATGACGTGGTGGTCATCATTGTTGTGGGTGCTAAAGTTGTGTTTGGTTTCAGCTCTCTTAATTCCTGTGACTAAGTATATAAGTAGTATTTTTAGTTATTAAGATTAAACCACCAAATTGATGCTTATATTTACCATTTCTTCTACTTTTTCAAACAGTGATAATATTAACGTATACAAATTCAGCAGATACAATATCATTATTCTGGCTAATTGAAATCTCAGTTGAGTTCGTGGATGGTTTTTTTCCATGAGTCCAATGATATCGAATAAAGTTGGGTATAAAATTGAAATGAATGAAATGACTACAGTTGCCTGTGAAATTTTCGTTAGTTACAAAATTACAACTGTAATTTTTAAAAGGCAGAGCCCTTACTTCGTTTTGTCTCCACCAAGAGTTGTCAGCGGTTTTTGATCGTTCAACCACCAAAACGACAGCATAGGCACTGGAAACCAGCAATATTAACACCAAAAAATTGGCAATTCCACGTATAGCCCAAATCTTCCAACTACACAAACAATACTTAAGTTTTAATTCGAAAATCAATCATTTTTATTTTACTTTTGTTCATCTTTTGATTTTTCTCTTTCTTCCAAGATGTTTTCCTAAAGCGTAACATTTCAAATTCGAGAACTACAACAAAACGAATCACTATAATAAACTTACTTTAAATCCCATTAAAATTGATGCAACTTTGTTATCAGCTGTCTCCGAGTTTCCAATCATATAATCCCAACTGGTAAATAGCTTCCAAGTAAAGGTACAATCGTCATCTTTATCCGATTGTTTGCTTTGTCTTGTATTTTCAGCCATTCTAAGAAAAAACGATAATTCAGCACATTAATACAAATGAGTAATTTACAATATATTAAAGAAACCTTTGAAGAATTGCTGCAAAACTATATCCATAAACTCCTAACAAAGTCATAAAATATGCAAATGGTATACGATATCCCTGTCTCGTTTTTTCTGTACTAGTATAATAGCCGTAAAAAACTGGAGAATATCGTAAAAAACCCTGTGAAATTAAATAAAAATAAAACAATGTAAAATTATTACAACTAATGTGAAATTGAACCTCAAAATCCCATAATGTTTGTAAATTGAAAGCTTTAGCTTCTTCGTCTGGCAATGGTTCTTTTCTATCACGACCAGATGAACGATCAGCTGCTAAAACCTTTAGAAATTACATCAAATGTATAATATTGTAAACGCAACAAAATATCTAAACTAGACTTACTTCAGGAATGATGACAAAACAAGCGATTAAAACACTCATAACAATATTAGTCCAAAATATCCAACGTAGAAATACAAAGTATGAAGCAACAGCAGAGCCAAAATGACCTAAACAAATTGTTTAATGTAAATTTAATTATGCAACAATTTCAGTCGTATTATGTTAAACATACTTTCAATCATTTTTATTCTCATTTCCCATGGAATCATGTTTTTAGCAAAATTCACTGCAAATCGATTAAGACGTCCCCAGTACTACAAGAAATACTAATTAATATTAACGTATATTATTTAAAAAAAATATAGAATAATACTCTAAAAAATATAAGTGAATATCGGGCCATGACATCTTTAGTATTTTTACTTTGAGCCAAACGTTGAACTAATTCTCCTTCATGCTTTCGAACATAGGCTTTTGCTTTCCTATAAATAAAAACGTCATCATAAGTTAATACAATTTACGAGTAAAAACGCAAATACCAAAACAAAATGACTTTTTATCAAAACATTTACCTAACAATTTTTAATCGTTTTCTCATCTTCCATGGCTGTTTTTTCACTTGCTCGATTAGTTCTTTGTGAATTTTAATGTTTTCAAACATTTGCTCTTCAGTCAATTCTGGTTCAGCTTCTATTGAAATCTGAGTTTCTCTACATAAAAACAATAAACAATGACGTTATTAAATCACTAATATGTAGAAATATTAAGAAACTAACTCGCAAGATGTTGAAGTCATAGTCGACGATCTTCTTCGACTTTTTCCGCCAAATTCAGAATCGGATCCCAATGGCGATGATCCTCGTTTAGGCGACCGGCGAAGAACACTACGTCGACGACCACTTTCACGACGCCTAAGCATCGCGTCCACACTCTCAGATAGTTCCTCGTCATCATCATCATCTAAGAAAAATAATTAATTCAGAATAAGTATTGTGAATTTGCATAACAATAAGTATGAGTACATAACTTACATTTTTTTTAAATATAAAACAAATTTTTCAACACTATTTTTTCACTTTTTATCTAAAATTGCTGTTACATTGTGTGCACCATATTATTTACAGAATAATTGTTTTTAATGGACTTTTAATGGTTTTATGGGAAATGCAAATGGTAATGGCGTGTTTTAAATGTTAATATAACTTCCACCCTCACATTATCCATTCTATACTATATTAACTAAGACTATGATTCTATAAAAGTACTTTATTTTAGTCACTTGAGAGCTGGACTACATTTCAGTTTGACACATAATATTATATTGCGTGCCACATGCAAACTTACGCAGTATACACTCTATGAAATAACCCATTAATGTAAAAACAATGAAAGTAAACAAAAACAGGCTTATATAATTAAATAAATCATCACCTACGTAGTCTTACAATGTCTGGAATTACGTTTATTATTAGTAAATTTATAAAACTTTAAGGTCGAAATTACAACTACTGCATTATAAGTACCGAATTTTAACACGAAGGCAAATCGATCAACTTAAAGACCAAGTAAAACTATTCATTAATCAATACTCAACAAAAACCAATAACTAATTTCTTTTATAAATTTGTAAACTTTCATTAGATGAAACCCTCCAATTCCTACTACTTTGTTACAGTCAACTGTATTGTTTTTTCAGCATTTGTACTAATTTTTATAGATGATAAAGAATTTGGTTTTATTTTTCTGCAAATTTTTAGAAAATCGCACGGTTTTTCTTTGCCAAAAATAAATCTAATTAATTAATCTAAATGTAATACCTTGTCAAACACTCGCACATCCAACAAAAAAAATTCAGATTTGACTTCTGCAGTTAATTTTTTAATCTGATTCATAATCATTCACTCTGTAATCACTATGATGTTCAAGGTTTACCCAAATAACAATATGGCCACGCCTAATGTCCCTTACCCCACTCCACCCTCATCATCATCACTGTACTGTATGTACACATAGACTTCATCATCATCATCATCAATGGAGTGGGTGGAGATCAACACACGCATACTCATACAGTGCATTGATTCAAAAAGCCCATAACATGAAAACTGGAGCACCTGCCATTAAACCACATTAACTCTTTAATATGAAGTATCATTACATACATAACACAAGCAAGTCATGACCGAATTAACTTCTATATTTTATCTTAAGGATAAGAAACAATGTTCAATTGTTGATTAGAATGTTTCAAGAAAAATATTTTGATTTTTGGTGTCTTTGTGATTGTTAGAACACCCCTATGCGCTTAACACGGTAACTTAACCTAAATTTTGAAAGTGAAAATCGACCACCCTCCCCTGCAATTCCCTACAGAGTCACGGCAAAGTCCCTCCACAAACGAATTAAAACTCAATAGGATAACATAATGCTTTCATCACTAAAGACAGCTAAGGGCGTTTCCAACTATAACAGCGCGCATCACATTCACATACAGAAAAAACCTAAATTATCTTTAACGTTGCACAGCAAACAGCTGTGAATTTTAAATACCATTACGAGAATTTAAATACTAATAGAAAACCGAGTTACATTCACAATATATCGTGCCTTCAAGATATTAATTCTATTTTGATTAATATTTCAATTGTAATTTTTAAAATATTTACATTGTTATAAAATGAAAAATAAAGCATACCAAAAATCGATGCTACATGGTCATTAATACTATCCACCCACCACTTACGAAAAGTTAGCACCTTCACTTACCACCAATGTTTACATAAGAAGTGTCATTGTACATATTCACTCTTTCAACCTAAAGCTAAATCATCAGTAGACATCAGCTGACATAATAGCATATAAAATAACTATGTTTATTATGTTGTGTACAGTAAGCGTACCTGTATACCTACATTAGTAATTGTTGAAAACACTCAATAAAATAATATAACCCAACTTCCATAATTAAAAACAAGCACAAAAACTGTACACAATGCTAATGAAAGTGAGGATAAGTACAACAGCCAGTGCAATGCAATAAAATTAATAAAAAAATGCTATATAAACAATTTCCTCGAAATGGAAATCTATTCAAACTAAAAACCCTTTTGATTGTAATTCCTAAATCACTGACTTGTGAAAACCAGATTAACAGTAATTAAACTGTCATTAATAATAATTTTTCTATCTCCTAGGAATTAAAAAAATCTAAAAATAATAATCATAAAATAACATTTGAGTTAATCTAGAATTGTATAAATTTTAACTTGATTTTTACTCAAGAATTACTTCTTTTACTTGCTTTAACTTCACTAGTTAATTTTAAAAATATTGTTAAGAGAATTTTATTAAAATGATAGTTTACCTGGTCCTGTAGCTGAAAGATGCCTATCCTTGGAGAAACGCACTTTGGCATCGGCCGAGGTAACTGCACCATCGACGGCAGAAGCCATTTCTTCTGGCGGTGAAGGAAGGTCAGGGCTAAACGACACGGACAAACGGTCAATCGACGGAGTTGGCGAAGGTGATGCTCCAAATGAATCTCTCTTCACCGACGAAGAATTAGCATCCACCGACACTTGCACTCCATCACCAACGACAACATTCAACGGCTCAGATGGTTGTTGTAGATCGTCTATTGCGGCTCCAGCGTCGTCAGCGCAAATCAAAGGAATTTCTAAGCCGCTTTTAGCCACAACCACGTCACCACCATTTGCACCATCGGCTGCTTCTTTAGATTTTTTATCACCACCAAGACGAAATTTACTAAATAAACCACCTTTCTTTTTGTCTCCAGGCATTTTAAAAGAACCTATAAAACAGTTAAAATCAAAAGTATTAAAATAAAGCATAATATTTTCAAGTTCTAGTTATTAGAACTCAAATTATATTTTAAAATAAACAAATTGAATTCATAACTTAATGCAAACATTTGCCATCAAAAATTGAATTTTGGATCGTAAAACCAAAATTTTGAGACACAATAGTTGAACATTTATTACTTTATTTTAAAAGTTAAAAAATTAGATAATAAACCAAGTAACAATTGATTCCAAGTAAAGAATTTATTAACAGTTATACCAGCACTAGTTAAACAAGCTTTTATATTTTGGTAATACCGCATACTATTATAAAAACTTTTATTACGCCCAAAATTGCACTAATTATTTGTCATATTAAATTAAAGCAATGACTACTTTCACATTAATGACAGTACATTTTTTATACAGTACCAATATTTACAGATTATTATTTTAGTAATCTCAGCTTGCAGTTGATAAAACTTTTTTTTTAAATTATTGTAGTATGCATTATATGTCACGTAACACTGTCAATATTAATCCACAACCTCTAGATAATCACGATAAGATTATTTAACAACTGTTTATTTACTTGATTTGTTTTCCTTGACTCTGACTAATGGAAAGTTCTATTTTACAGTTGTCAGTTACTGTAAATGTTAAACAATGATTGTTTCAATACCAAATTTCGGTCTTGTACATTTGAATCCTATGAGAAAAGTTTTAACTTCTCTCATTCGTTTATGTATCGGTAGTTCCCCATCAAAAAAAGAATTTGGACATCTTTTAAGGTTTATTCCAGCAATTTTTGGAACTGTTACTCCAGCAATACGAGCCTCAGGTGCACTTGTGTTTGTTAGTTTACATGTTGGATATGACGGATGGCAGTTACACGACAAGATTAAGATATTACTGAATACCCACAGACAGTTACAAATGCTGGAAATTGATATACAAACGACACTGCATTTTGTCGAAGATAAAAATGAAGAAATTAGGAAAAAAATTGTACTTTTGCTAAAGATGTATGAGGAACTGGTGAAAGAATATGCGAATAAGAAAAGAAATACGGTGAAAACATGTTTGCTACAGAATAACTTTAACTTACACGCTCGATTAATTACAGTTGCCATAGAAAAGTGTAAAACAATATTGAAATATACTGGTAACAAAATAGATTCATTTGTTAAGAGTCTCGTTTATCATGAAGGTAACTATTTTCTTCGTTTTCATTAAAAAGTTCTTTTCTTCACAATTTCTTAAAATAAGTTTATGAATATTTCAACTAGTTCTTATTAAACTTTTAGTCAATAGTATGACTAATTTAATCTTCATCTAGATACTAAACTTAGATACTAGATTTTATAATGCTATAACAATATCTAAATTATTATTTTACTTGAAAATGATTAATATTGTTTAATTTTTAATTACAGGTTTTACTTTAAGCGACTTCAATAACATTGCAGCAGTCTCAAGTTCAGTGTGGGCAATTTCAAAAACAAATCCTAATTCGGGATACTCAATTGGTACAATAAAATAAATTGGCAAAACAGTAAAAAAATTTGATATTAAGATATAAAAAGATCAATTCGCCACCAGGTGGGCTCGAACCACCAACCTTTCGGTTAACAGCCGCACGCGCTAACCAGTTGCGCCACGGAGGCTTACATACATTCCCCTACAAAATAATCTTCCCACTCAATTTACTAACATAATAAGCTAATAGTTTTACTGTAATAACCGATAATTATATTCTTAACAGCTGAAAATTTTGAATCGGTAATAACCGTAATTCTGTTTCTCTCACGCATCCTTCCCAGTTTAATTTAGAAATCCTTGTCATTTTGTTTGAAATATTTAGTATTATTTATCAGTGGTACATCGATCGTTTTTTTTCATGTTGCTATCAAAACTTGTAATATGCTTAGTGTTTAGGTTTAAATTTGATGAGTAATTTTATCTATCCATTAACTATAACTAAATTAAGCATTTCTTTTCTTTTTTTTTTTTTGCGAAGGTGGACTTGCTGGTATAATTCTGATTGGATTGATGATGACCAGAGCAACGCAAAATGTAGTGAACGACCAAATAAAGCATAAATTACAACAACAACAAACAAAAATGTTACATTACAATGATCATTTAAATAAACATGAAAAAGATATTAATGAAGTAACACACAGTGTAAATAGCTTTCAGAGTTTTATCAACCATTTAGATCTATCGCTATCAGTCAAGTCAATTTAAATATTAAAATTTATGACAAATTGTAATTTTTTTAAATGCTGTGTGTTACCGTACTACTTAATTAATTTTCTTTGACTTTGTGTTCTATTGTAATTTATACGTCATATTAAATAGGTCAACCTAATGGTCAACCTAAAGAGGCCGATTGTAAATAATTATTGTATTATAGTCTGCTAATAAAATATTAAAAACCAATCTATTATATTTCAAAACAATAATTCTGCGATTACCAATGTCGATCTAAAAATCTAAAAAATTGTTTTGAACAAATGTAAGATAATATGGCTCAATATGGTATCCAAAGTGAGGGAAATTTCCCACAAAATGGCCGGATTCCTCGGCACCACAAAAATTAGGAACACCCTTCCATTCATTTACTACACAGTCCCATGCCAGATAAATAAACCAAAACAAACGTTATTACTGAGCTGCACGCAATGTTTTATCTGTCAACTTCCCAAGGTTATTTAATCATTTCCTGGAAACGCTAGTCTGCTTTTTTAAATACCGTACTGTTAGTCAGAATAGTGGCAAGTGCTGAGCTGAACGTCGCATTTACTTAGTTGGAAGGTTATTTTCATTTTAAAAATGAGCATTTTTACCCAATTACAATCAGAAAAATGGCTGGATGAAGTCATTGACGCTTTAAATACATTGTTTAAACTATGCAGAGACAACTGTCCTTCTCAGGAGGAAATTGAACGGATTGCCAGTTACATTTCTGTCATTGGTTTTTCTGCAGACTTAAATGTTGAGATTATAAAATCGTTGGTATTTATTGGCTGTAAAATTATGTATGGAGCACATACTATTGTATTGAAAATCAAAGAAATATCTAATGTTAATCAGAAGTCAACCAGTTTGGATAACGAACTGAAGTTAATCATAAGTTTTGTTGAAAAGAAAAAGTTGGATTTGGAAAAGTATGTGGAAAAATTGCTGGAGTTAGGTGCAGCACTCAAATCTGAATTTGCACGTGGAGCACGAAACCGACCAAATATTCTAATCTTAAAAAGTGAATTTAGTCAATATACTGAATTGGCAGCTACCATTATTGAACAATGCCGAGAGAAATTGTGTTCATCTGAACAAAAAATTATTAGATTTCTTGAAAGCCTGAGAGACGAAGAAGGTAAAATCTTATAGTATTTTTAGAATTAAAAAACCCTGTCTATATCACTTAGTACAAGTTAGTTTACTTCAGTAATACATCTTTTTTAAATAAATAATGAAAGTTTCTTTTTTATTTGTATAGTATTCACGAACGATGATTTCCGTAACGTTGCATCAACTGCAGGCGCTGTATTTGCTACTTCAAAATTTAATCCAACTTTAGGTGGCATTTTTGGTAAGTAAAACAACCGTATTGTTCATTTATTAAGTGAAAAACTAACAAAGTGAAAAATCCCCTACAAAATTTCACTTATTTCAGCATACTTTATGATTTTAAGTAACTTTTGGCTGGACGTGTTTTTATGTTTTCGCGCATTTAATGCAGCACTCAATTTTGTGTTTCTAAATTCGAGATCACATTATTTGTTATACTAGTTAGTACGTCACTGTAATTTATAAACATCGTAATTATACAGTAGTCAATTCAAGATAACACTAATTTACTTTGTTTAATAGCCGGAGTGGCCACTGTGGTTGGAGTTGGGATATTTGGAAGCCGAATGTTTGGTAACTTCAGAAACAGCCAAGAAAGAGAAAATATGATGAAAAATTTAGAAGTTATTAAAGAGTTGAAAGCCATCATTAAACAAAAAGAAGATGAAGTTAAAATAATAATTAGTAGTGTACATCGCTTTACAGAAGAAATTGAAAAGTTTTATCCGACAACCATTCCTGTACAATCTCTATCGGCGCTTAATTAATAGTGACCAAAGTTCTTAAATTTACTGAAGATGCAGAGTTATTAATGTTACAGAGTTACTATAGTAGCTTACTAAGGTTACACAGTTACTAAAGTTACCAAAGTATCATTAATCTTAACTTCTTACTAGAGTTGTGAAATTGTGAACTAAAGAAAACATTCACTTTCTGTTAATGGCACTTCATAATCATTCTTTTTCTAAAACTGAACTATATAAACATTTTTAATTTGTTAAGTAGAACTAGCCTGATGATTTAGTACAATAAATGTTTTGTGATACAACCCATAATAATCGTTTTAATTTACAGTATCTCTATTAAATGACATTTTAATGGACATTGCCTAAAGTTGAATGCTTTGGCTTAATTCTTATCAATTATTCCCAAAAATAACATAAGGATGTTATGATTAAATGTACGATAATTCCAAAAAACCCTTTAAATTGATTTTGATATGTTAATAACAAAAACAAGGAGTTATTGCACTGCTTTAGATGGTAACCGATTTTGACGTTATAAGTCGAGGGTACCATGCACTTTTGATAATAATATTAGGTAACAACTAATCAAATGAAGAACTTATTACTCCAATATCAAAAATGCCAAAAAAAGAAACATGATAAAATCTCGCTTTTACACCGTAACCATGGTATTACCCAACCATCACATAGAGTAAGTTAGTGTATTGCTCTCTCAACTATTTATAGATTGCAAAATTCACGATAATCAATACAAACACACCGTAAACATGTTTATTATTTATCTAACGTGTATGAACTTTCTTGAAAATAATAACCAGCATCAGTAATCGTGGTTGTCAAATACAGAGAGCACAGTGAAATTTGGTATTACTGTATTTAGTTTTTGAAACCAAAAGTCAATTCACCAAAAACGACTCTGGAAAAGTTAACGTAGATTTTGTCAGACTTGCTGGAAATACAATGTCACTTAAGGTAATATTATTTTATAAGTCGTCGACAAAACTGTTAATTTATTCCTAAGCAATATATCCTTACAGGACATTAAAAAAACAGAAAACGAGTTGATGAAATTGTGCAGACAGCTACTTGAGGAATATGGTCAAAAACCAAGAAATCAACAACTGATTTCCTCGTTACAGTACAGTTTCAATGCCCATGCTCAATTATTTGACGCAAGAATAGCTCAATACAAGAATAAACTCAAAGACAAAGAAAATAAATTGAACGAATTCATTGATAACAGAACTAGCAAAGGTAACGATCATGTGTCCGTTTATGTTATCATTAAGTATTAATTGTTTTAAATACAGTAGTTTGTATGTCTACTTACTATGATTTTGAAAAAAGTCTCACAACAAACGGTTTTAATAATTTGTGCATGACTGATTCAGTCACTGGATTTATTACAAGTAAATATTGTTGTACCTAATAAGTTTCATGTCTTAAAAACTTAATTATTGTTTTAATAATTTCTCAAACGTACAGTATGTACTTATTTTTTAATTATTACGTTTTAGATATTGTGATTACTAATCCAAAATGCCGTTGTAAATGCAAAAATGATGGTGAAATTAAGAAATGTAAAAAGTTGGAATCGATTGAAGCCAAGAGAAATTGTGTAAACGAACTAAAAATTCAAGTTGGAATTGCCATCTATCATCTTTCACTTCTTACCGAAGAATCAGAAAACTGTTACTTGAGATAAATACAGTTTTAAAGTTTAATTTTTATATCAACAAAAAGAGTAATGTTTTTATATGTGAAATGAATGCAACTTGTCTTGCATCCTGAGAATGATAAGTGGGATGCTTTTTAATGAATGTAAATACTGTAGCATTTAATAAATTAAGGGTATTTTACTGCTAATCTAAAGTTAAGTTACAGTTACCCGGATTTAAAACCATGTAAATAATAAAACGTAACATTGTTCTGCAAAATCGTTTCAAACGCCTTATTTTATAACGCAGTTTAACTGATAAGTTAATGTCTACCCAAGATAACCTACATTATTGTTCATTGACCGATTTTTTTCATAATAACATTTTATCATTTAATGGGTAAATTCGGAGTTTTTGACAAGAAAAAAATAATTCTCGTGAAAAGAATTACCAGTTAATGTGGTGTGATTGCCAATACTGCTGTTTCCTCACAAATTAGAAATGATAAATTTATGGTTTAGAAACTGATGTTATTTGTTTGTATAATAACAAAGCTAATTTCAGAATTTCTGACAAGAAAAAAGCGCATGTAATAAACACAATAATCACATAAGAAATGTTTAAAAACTTGTCCAGTTAAATCTTGTAATAAGTGAAAATAAACTGAACTCAATGAAATACAGTATAATCTTGTTTAAAACAAATAAATTTAAAAAAAACTGAAATTTACAGAATGTGAAAAATAAAACTTATGTTTTTTAAACAGATATTTGAATGTGCTTCCATCGAATGCATATTAAAATAAATGAACATTTTATAAAATACATTTCTCAATTGTTATTATGTAACATTATTGGGAAATCAGTAATTTCTGACAATTCTTATTAGCGGTTTTGAGCAGCGTTTAAAAATTGAGGATTATTTACTGCAAGTCTAGAACTAAGTCACATTTCCACGTACTTAAAATAGCGTAGATAGTAAACTATAACATTGTTCTACAAAACCGTTTTCAACGCCTTATTTTATTACGTAATGCCAATGATAAGATAATAATTATCGAAGGTAACCCACAGCATCGCTAATTGATTCCTATTAAAAAACGTCATCAGTTAATCGATAATTTTACCTATAAAAACAGCAACTAATCTACAGTAGCTCTTAAACTAACTAAACCTCGATTGTTAACTTGTATTTCAATTGCTAGATTATTAATATTTGACTACAATGGATATCGACGTTGTCCGAAAGCAGTTGGAAGAAGCAAAGACGCTAACCAGTGACTGTATGGCCAAAGTAGATGACAACATCGAAGAAATGAAACAACTGAAAACGAATATTCAAGAAGCTACCGATAAAAAACAGCCAGCTACTCAACAAGTAACAAAATTTCAGCTATTAGTTGCTGACTCAAAGAAACAAATTTATAAAAGCAAATGGGCAATTTCAAATGCCAAACTGTCTTCACTAGATTTCCAAAGTAACAACTCACTAAATAATATTTAAGTTGAGCATTACTTTTAAGTTCTCTCTGTTTAATTAGAATCCAAAGGCAGAACTTGGATTACGCAGGTTCTTAATATTGTTTTTCACTTGGAAATTATTGCATGTAAGTTTACGTATACTGGTTTACTTTGATTTATTATATTGTAAATAACTGGATGATAATGATATTTTTTGCATAAACTGACAGCAATTTACTCTTGGATTGTTCGCTTCTGGAGAAAACATGAATTAAAAGAAGCTAAAAAAGAAATAAATGTTGAAGAAATTGAAAGTATTGTTCTAGAAAAGAAAATGAAAGTCAATGCAATTGTTAATCAACTCGTCTCACAAGGGATCGATGTCCGTTTTAAAAGAAGAAAATGATATGACTAGACTAACATGTTCATTATATTCATACTGAGATACTGTTAAAATGCTCTAGTATATCTTAATTAAAACTTATTTTAACAAAATTCTTAGTTACTGATACTTAGTTAATATTTCTTTGAGAAACTCGAATGAAGTACTTGAAATACGAAAGTTAATGACCAATATTTAAATAGTTATTTGAACTTGGCTCTAAGAGATAATTGTACTAGGTTGCTTAGTTGTATCAAAAGTCTGATACGCAAATTAATGTACTTTAAAATACGTTTTACTCTCTCCCCCTAAGAAATTACTCACACATGCACTCATTTACTTAAATGCATAAATGGCAATTTCTTTAACCTTGTCATAATCCTTTCTAATAAAAATAACGGTAATTAAAGTCTTAAAACGCAATCCGGCAAATCTTTGCATGTAAAAAAAAAGTTCATCAAGTCAATAGCTTTTAGAATGCTAGTTCAATAGCTGGTTTAGAGTTAACACTTAGATTTCAAACTTTAGAGTTTGAAATATTATTTTAAAAACTGCTGCCTCAAGCATTAACTTTTGTTTTGCTAGAAATCCAGTTTTTTATTTAAAGTAAAATTTTCAAAAGTATTGCAGTAAATATTAAAAAACGACTAAAAAAACCCAGTAATTAATTTTCATAAAAATAATTAATAAACCATTTTCTGCGTATATTTCGTTATCTAACAGATAAAAAACATGCCAGTAAAATCAATTCCTAAAACTCCACCAAAAGTATAAAGTAGAACAAAAGCAAATTTTCCAAACTATTGCAATAAATTAAATAATAATTTAAACGTTTAACAGTTAAATGTACTTCATTTGTACAATAATAAAGCTGATTGGTGTAATTACTAGCGAGGAAAAGCGTAACGGGAAAAACAGTCGTCGTGTCGACTAAAAAACGTAAACATGTTTCACCACAAATTTTTAAAAAATGCTTTATCGTCACATTTAATGATGTGAATCACAAGAAAAATTGTCAGGTTTATTTGCGTGAATTACTCTAAACATTTTGCATATAAATACTCGGTTAACACATTTAGCAACGCAGTTGAACATCAACATTTGAGACCACTAACTGAAACATTCTTTAAAAAATGATATTTAAATTGTTGTTAGTTGTTTTTACTATTTCAGTTGACCAGCTTACTGGCCAGCAGTGCTATGAAAACCATATTCAGCGTGAAGTCACATCAGATGTGGTAAATAATCATTTATTATAGTCATCAAATTGCACAAAAGTGCTAATAATCATGTCCATTTATTTAGCTAGTTAAAACGGGTGCTCAGTACATTTGGTACAACAACGAGTTTGATGGAAATTGCACACAGTTTATCTTCAGTCCTATTCCCAGCAGCAATAACGTTTTGGCAACCATGAGATATATTAACAAAACGTATAACTTGTTTATTTTAATATTATTCTTTTAACTTTTAACACAATTTTCTATTTTGGGTAGAACTGGCGCTATATGGAACGATACTTTGTATATGGGATATAACAACCGAGGAAATTACACTCTTTATCTAACTAAAGATCCAGAGTTTAACCCACAACAACCTGGAAATGGTTTGTAACGTTAAATTAAATTAATAAATTACGCTTCAACGTCCATTAATCTTAAAATTTTGTATTTAGTTGCTGTTTTTGGAAATGTAACGTTCATCAGTTATGATTATGATAAAAAACATGACCGCCTTGAGTATTCTATGGTTCTTTGCTATGGAGCAATTTCCCCATGTAATTCACCATTATGTCACTTTTGCTATTTATTTTGATTGAAATTATTATTAATTGCGATTAATATTCTATTTGCAGACTTCTATATTATCACCAACTACAATCCAGTAACGAAACATACTATTGCAAAGCTGACAAACGAATTGCGCAATAAAACCGAAATTGACGCCGAAACTGGATTTTCAAATCCAATAAATGCCAATGATTGTTCAGCTTATAATAAACTATAAATAACCTATACAATAACAATAATTCTGCATAAAACTAATGCAATTTACTAAAAATTTTATCTGAAATATTATTAATAAAATCTTATTGAAAGAACTACAGTCTAAATGCGTAATTATTAGTTTTTCAAAAACACACTAGAACCGAAAATCTTTAGAATGAAAATATTTCTTAATAAGAAAATGCTTTAAAATTAGAAATTAAATTTAAAGGACTTTAATGCCAAATGTATCTTAACTTTTTAAAACACAAATTTAATAATAACAAAGTACAGTACGTATAAATGTAGCCATCCCTCATAATGATTCCTCACTGCATAGCATGAAAACCCCAATACCCTATACACATGAGACATGTTACTGTACACAAATAATTAATTCCATTGAATCATCGAATACTTATTAAAACATATTCAAATTTACCAAATCTATATTTTTAATAGTTATTATGTAACGGAATCAAAAAATCACCTTTTTTTGTCAATGTTTTTTAAAGCTGTAAGTAGTGCAATACAAAGATCATAAACACCAAAGTAATAGAAGTGAAATAAACTTTAAGAGACTGGTTTATACTTTAAAATCTTAATCTTGGTAAAGCTACCATTAAACTATGACCCTGTTTTCTTAGTGAAATATATTAACTAAACAAGCATAGATAGCAAATTATTGTAAAAGATCATTACTCATCATAATCCTTTAGAAACAAATAATAAGGTAAATAAAACCTTAAATGTAATTCACAAAATATGAGTTTATTTAGAAATAATTTGAATTTACCACCTGAAACTAAACTGATCGAATTTGTGGAATTGAACACAGTGACGTGTATTATACTGCCATACCCTATAACAAAAACCAATATGATCAATTTTCAATAAATTAATTCATGAATATATAATAAAAAATGCTCGTGAAATTAATTCTGAAAACTTCATCAATATCATTACGGCAATACGAAGTACGCAAAGCTTCGTTATACTGTATTAGCCAATTCTGCCAAACTCTTACAAATTAATAAATTAAATAGTAATTCGTTCGCTTAATAGCACAATGTACGATACAATACCTAAGCTGATTGGTGGAATTACCAGCCAGGAAAAGCGCACGGGAAAAACACTCGTACGCAGCAACTAAAATATGTAAACAAGTTACACCATACATTTCTAAAGAATGCTCTATCGTCACGTTCATTGATGTAAAATACGGTAATGTTTTGTATATAAATACTGGGATAGCAGCAGTCATCATCATAGTCAACCCCCATTTATTAAGTGAAACTTTAAATTAAAAAAATGACATTTAAATTGCTGTTAGTAGTCTTTATCGTTTCAATTGTTCAGCTGAATGCTCAACAGTGCTTTGAAAGATACATTCAGCGTGAAGTTACATCAGATGAGGTAAATAATCAATTGCTATCCATATTAAATTCTCAATGTAATTTACTTGTTCAAGAATGTTTGTATTCTAATAATATTTATCTATATAGCTAGTTAAATCTGGTCCTCAGTTTATTTGGATCAATAATCAGTATAATGAAAATTGTACTCAATTTCTCTTCGATCCGCTCCCCAACAGCAAGAACGTTATGGCAACATTGAGATTTATTAACAAAACGTAAAGTATAAATTATTTTTGTTATTATTAAATATTAACTCTAGTTTTAACAATGTTATTTTATTTTGTGTAGATCTGGCGCCGTGTGGAGTGACACTGTATATATGGGATACAATAGACGTGGCAGTTACACGCTTTACATAACTAAAGATCCAAAATTTAACCCACAACAGCCTGGAAATGGTTTGTAATGTTAAATTAAGTCCTTAAATTACGCTCAAAGCACCTCAAAAGCTCGTTACTATATGAAAAACAACTTCCCTTATATGCGGTTTAGTATCTAAAACATTAATTTTATATTCTTTAATTTTAGTTGTTGTTTTTGCCAATGTAACTTTCATCAGTTATGATTACGACGAAGATCATAACCGCCTTGAGTATGCAATGGTTGTCTGTCCTGGAACTTCTACTCCATGTAATTCACCATAATATTATACAACTTTTAAGATTTTAACTTTCATTGTTTTATTTTTGAATAATTTTCTATATATTTTAATGCTAATTGCAATTAATTTTCGATTTTCAGATTTTTATATTGTCACCAACTATAATCCAGTAAAGAATCGTACCATACGAGAACTGAAAAACGAATTGCTGTATAAAACCAATATCAACGCTAATTCTGGATGGTCAATTCCAACAAATGCCAATGACTGTTCAGCTTATAATCGAATGTAACGATCAGTAGTATCACATAAAAAGCGGCTGTATTTCATCAAAACAAATAGAACTTCTCTTAATAAAATATAAAATTGAGAATATAATGAATGCATTGTTATTTTCATTTCGATGACTGGAAACACTACAAAAGTGGGCGATAACGACATCAAACAACAGTTACTCAGCTAATTCACTTTTACAAAGTCGAAAAATGTACTGTTGTTATATCAAATGTTAAAAATAAACTTTTTTTTATATTTTGCCATCATAATATATATGATGATATTTTGGCTTGATTTTTATAAAAGTAATAACTAAAATCAATAGATGTAAAGAACTATCAGTATCATTATTATTATCAGTATTTTATAAGTCACTGTTAAGAAGAATGAAAATTACGACAAATACCAAGCTATACAATCAATTGTTATCTACTAATTTATGACCCTTCTATCAATATATTATTTTATAATGCTAACTAGAATCATTGGAACTACTTTTTCAATAGCAAAAACAACCATTGCTTAGAAACGTTATTGAAACTCAGAAAACTTAATTTAGAGTGTTCCAATAGCTCTTGGTAACACAAAATTGTTTATCAAACTTAATTAACGTTAACTAGAATTACAACCTCCGCTTCCTTCTTAATTACAAGAAACACTTTTGCGGATATGGCCTACGAAGATGCTTAGTTTGAAGCATAAACAGCGGTGACTGATTGAGATCCAGTATCGAGTCAGGACAACAATTCGCTAAATAATTATTTAAGCAACGCTATTTGTTTCAATGTTAAAAGAGCTAATTTGTATGAATTGTATAATCTCGTTAAAACGATTTTCACCAGAAATAAAATTGCAAATTAATTGTATTATTACACTTGACCAGACATACAGTAGGTGTCTTATAAGTTGGTAATAGTAAAAACCCCTTACAATGTCACCCCACTGCATAGCAAATAACAATGTAAACCATAATAAAAAAAACTATTCCACAGGGAAAAATTACACGATCAATTTTGGTCAATATAAATATAAAATATATTTTATAAGTTAGTACGGTTATGCTTTATAAAATGATAACGATACTTCACTGTACAACATATCATAGTGTAAACAATAAAAAAGTCGACTTACAGGGGAACTAAAATTAAGCAATATTAACTCAGTTTGAGCTGAATGTGACCTCGAGTACTAATGTAACCTGAAAATGTATTTTTATATAATGTACAACTTTAGCTTCAAATAATCAGCAAGTATTGTGCAAGTTCTGTGGAAATTCATGGTGAAACTATGAGGAAAAACGCTGTAAAGTTGTTTTGCCTAAATCAATTAATAAATGGGTATACAGCGTGAACTAAAGACATAATAATATTGATGATGCCATGTTATTTCGCATGAATTAACTGTCAATTTCTTTCATAAAAATGATTTAAATAAGTTATTCGAATTTCCACAGTAAATATTGATAATTTGTGGAATAGGTGAAGCACTAAACAGGGAAAATCCATTGACAGACACTACCATTCGCCAGAAAATATATCCCACATACATAAATTCTCAGAAATAAATTAGCGTAACATTTGCACACATGTTTACATCAACTCAGGAAATCTTTTATTGTCCCGGTATAAATCAGCCTATATAAAAGACAAGCAACACAGTGTAAAACATACCAAAATTTGCTGGCAGTTTTTACACTTGTAATTTTTAACTTTAAGATCGGTTAAACTTCAAAATGATTTATAAAGTATTGTTTTTGCTTTTTTCCGTAGCAGTTGGTTTGTTAAATGCTCAGCAGTGTTTTGAACAATACACTGAACCTCAAGTTACAGCTCGTCTGGTAATTATAATAAATTAACATCAATAATAAGTATAATTAACGTTACTAAAAATTGTTTCGTTTAAATAGCTGACATCAACTAAACCTTGGTATATATTGATTAGCAATGGTGCAAACGTAGCAAAAGAATACCTCTGTCCTCAATTTTTCTTTAATACTATTCCAAAAAACAAAAACAGAAACATTATAGCGACTAAGAGATGGATCCACAAAATGTATAATTTTCTATTGTCAGTAATATTTTAAAAAGAAATTTTAGTAATTTATTTTGTTGAAAAGAAATGGAAGTACTTCTAATACCAGTGTTTATTGGGATTACAAAAATGATGGACGTTACGTACTTTACGTAACCAATGACACCCTATTTAACCCACAACAGCCTGGAAATGGTTCGTAAATTGTTTAAGTTCAATTACAGAAATTCTTTTAATTAATCTTTGTTTATTAAATTACAAAATTAGTTCCTAGAGCAAATTTAACATTCATTGAACTGCATAAACACCGTGGCTGTACTGTTTTCACAGTGATGGTCTGTCCTGGAAATGCTACTCCAAGTAAGTTTTTATTGTAGACTGCAATTAGTTCATCACATTACTAATACAATGTTCTACTTGACTATATTTTAGCTTTCTATATTGTTTCAAATCGCAAGACTGTGTCTAGCAAAACAATGGTCACCGTCAAATCTGAATTGCTTCGTAAGACTGGACTCAACTCTAACACTGGTTATACAGTGCCTTTAAATAACAATGAATGCTCAGCTTATAACAATCAATAATGTTTCCATTCACTTTCACTTTTTGTTTTACAAAATATTGAGTATTGCCATTATGTACAAGACTAGTTCTGTGTATGATATAAAGTTCAATAAATATGAATCATTTTATCTTAAAACAATTATGTGCTTCTCAGAATTTACTTTCATAAACGATTTTATCCATTAAATATTTTTTAAATTTAGAAATGTAGTTACACAATTCATTTGATCATGTTTGTTGTCAAGTTTTAAAAATAGCATGCATTTTGCATAAATTGTCAATCAATTTGTGCGATTATTTTTCTTTCACTTTTGATGCAATTTTGCAACTATTTAAATTTTAAAAATGCATTTTGCAACTGTTTCAATTTTAAAAATGCATTTTGCAACTGTTTCAATTTTCAAAATTTTTTTGCTTCAGTTTGAACCACTACTTTAACTCTTTAAACACTTTATGCTATTCATACAGTATTCGTCATCTTGTTAACCCAGGCTACATCATATTAACCATGTTCTGCCAACATTTGCATTTTTGTCACAATAACCCAGAGAAAATATAGTTTCACCAGAGTAAGCAATATATACAGTATACGGTATCTATTATTGGATTCAAATTGAATTCTAACATGACCGAAATACTTGGTAAGGCACTATACGTCAATCGCAATTCAAACATAACAAATATTCAACTTAATTGATGGTTAGATTTCCAGGTACCTTTTTGTAATGCTGTTTCAATGCTGCTACCATTACATTGTGTGTTTATTTTTCGCTCAGTACCAACCAGTTTGAATCCTAATCAAATACTATATGACAGCTTTTATTTCAGGGATAAAATTTAATATTCAGCATTTTGTCAAACAAATGGTATACCAGACAAACTAAATAATAAAAAACTCCAACCAATAAATAGCACTGCAAACCACCTTATTTTTAAAACATTTCGTTTGAGAAATCAACTGACTACACCGATACTTTTAAGAAGAAAAAAAAATGATTTCTATTTTGTTTGTAGCCTTAAGCAGTATTTTTCTGCTTTCATCTCAAGTCGATGGAGATTGCTTTGTCGATAAAGGTATTACAGTTGCACAAAAGGTAAGCGACTTAAGAATTAAAAAAAATACTGTAATTAAAATTAATCCATTTTAAATGCTTTTAGCTAAATAACACAAAATTTTACATAAAAAGGACAAACGTTCCACAATTTAAGAGAGCATTTTTTACCAACTATGATAGCACTACTGGAAATATTAAATCAACTTTCGGAGATGAAACGTAATAACTTAAATGCATTAACTAATGCACAAATATTTATGCTATTTTCACCTAATATTTTTTATTTTGCAAATATTTGTTGTTAAAGCACAAAAACTCAAAATCTGTACCTACTTACTAAAATGATGACAAATTTAATAATAAATACTTAATTTTTGTTAACCAGTGGTTATAATACAGCTAACCCAAGAACATATATCAAATATAAAAACGAAAATCAGTATTACATCAAACTTAGTGACGGCAGCAGTAAGTCATTACTATCTCAAGTACTTTTAAATAGTAAACTAATACAGTAAAAACCATTATTTTAGCTGAGAAAATAACATTCATTAAGTATGGCAGCAACAGTGAAGCCGGAAAATATCTCGTTTATGTGAAATGCAATAACCCAGGCCTTCGTAATTATTGTTTTAACTTAAATATTATATGACTATATTTGATCAAATAAATATTGTTTTTACATTTCAGAATATTTCATTATGACTGAAAAAGACGACGTCAGTGAAGCTTTCCTCAATGATCAGTACAACCAATATCTCAAGCCTCTGTTTATTTAAATAAAACCTGATTAAGCAAAATTAGTTGCTTAATAAATAATTTACAATTAATAATAAAAACTACATATACTTCCGTGTTACTATCATTAAAGATAACTGCACTTTCGTTGAGTTTAACACAATCAATAAAAAGCTACTTTAAATACTAAAAGTAATAACGTTATCATTTGCGAATACTACAATAATATTTTAACGCGGTTATTTCACATTTGTAACGGTAAGCTACGGTAAACGTCTTAGAAGAACTTTTTTTAATACATATTTAACCTGGAACATTCCAATAGTATTAAAAATACTGACACTGAATACAGACGATTTTCATCACTCGTCACTATAAAAAGCCTATACCAGTCGAAAGCATTACCGAAAAAAACTGCTCAATATTTCAACTACCATAAATACAGTACAGATTTACAAACTTTTTTGACCTTTATTCAAGACTTGATTGTGATGATTCAAAGTTATAAGACAGTTAACCTTGAAATTATCCCGCACATTTTCTAAACAGAAACGTGAAAATGAGTCGACCTAACATTTATATTGCACTTATGATGTCACTACTTCTATTTATAAGCAATCTAAACCCTTATATACAGTACTCTCACAACTTCCAGCATCTCTTTCACACAACTTCTCTTCACTTGTTAAAAGTATCACTCAGTGTCCATTTTCTAATACAATATTTTTAAATCGTTGAAACTATACAGCATTTCAACAGTAAGGTAAACACGATTTTATATTGTCATTACTTTATTTTTTAAATAATAATGTGCAGTAATAGTGTGCATTTTTAATAATGTTACTTTTTAAATTATTTTGTTAATGTATTGCCTTCGTTGTTTGTTTGTTGTTGTTTTGAAGATGGCTTCCAAAATGGATTATAAATTTGAGGAGTTGCGAGATTATGCGACCAAGGCAATGGGTGATTTTAAGTGGTCAGACAGCCCTTTTAAACTGGCCCTAGAAGTTGCATTGCAATATGGTGCTTTATCACGTCTACAAACGATGTGTCCCAAGTTTTTTAACGTAGTCCTATCATTACATGTTGTGGGATGCATCGGATATAACATTTTCATTATTGCAAAAGAATTAAACAATTTTACAAATCTACGCGCCTGTCAAGATGTGTTGAAAAATTATATTAACGTAAGGATGAGAAATGCCAACCGACACGAAGAGGAAATTGGCAGGCGACTGAATGAAATTGAAAATTTTATTAGAGTAAACTTAGCATCTAAATGGAAAGACGAATCGGCGAGAAATTCGCCACAGTTTCTGGCATTAGTTGGCCAATTGGAGTTTGATTTAAATTGTCTAATTCTCGAGATCAATGGTATAATTAAGGAGCTGCAAGACGTTGCAACTAAAATCAACGAAATTGATACTGAATTAAAAAGTAAAAAAAATGATATAACCTTAAGGAAAATTTAAAATTACATTATGTTGTGTAATATGCTAATAGAAATCGAGATAACACCTATAGATAAGATTTTAAACAATATGGTCAATCAGGCAATTGGAGGATTTTTACTGTTTCCAATAAACCCAATCGCTGCAATTGTTGGCGGTAAGTCAGTACATTAATAAGCTAGCATGGCAGCGTTTCAAAAATATAAATATTTAAATTGGACTAAAAATGGATAAAAACATTATCAATACAAGCCTTGACATTTTCTTTAAGCTTATAATTTAATTAAAACAAAATATCTTTAGGTGTCGTTGGAGGTCTAACAGGACTACTGGGAATGGGACAGGCCGTATCCAATGAACAAATGAAAAGAAACGTTGAGGCCGAATTGCGACAAAGACGAACTGAAGTTGATACTTTGATCAACGCATATAGCCACATGAAAAAAAGAATTTCCAATTTCATAGCAATCTGCCAAATGAATGGTGTGAACATTTCAGTCAATCTAGACTAAAAACAACAAACATACAATGTTGGCAATACATTTTCTGTATTATGTAATTCTCATATATTAAAGCACACTAGTTACTTAATGATATGCTGTTATACGATTTATTGTAAGTAAAATTAAGTTAAATATTTTCAGCATGTTCGCCTCGAGTATAAACGCAATTCAAACTGAAATTATTAATGCGAAATCATCTATGAACAAGCAAATGACTGAACACAAGAAAAAACTAAATAATTATATGCACGACCTTAACGAGTTAAACGATCAATTGAAGCAATATCAGCCCAAAGATGCTCAATTTCAAAGTATTTTGGGCCAGTTTGAGTTTCAAGTTGTAATGATGAAAACAACATGGGACGAAGGGCAAAACCACATAAGCAGAATGCAAGGACATTTGGCTGACATTGATAGACAAATTAACAGTATAATATTTTTAGCTAATCTAAACTAGCAACAAAATTTCCAGTAGTTTATACAAATTTTCGATTACAGTTTCAAAAGCAGCTACTGCAAATGAAAGCCAACTTCAACAAATGCTGAGAAATTTCATCATAAACACACTAATTCCACGTACATTAAATATTTGAGATTTTGTTCATCCTTATTTTAAATTTTAATTTTTTTTAATTGTATTTTAGTTGCTAACAATTGGCTATCTCGACAGCCACAGCCAATTGTGCCAGGCAATAATGTTAACGTTGAGCAAACTACACTCGAGCATTTGAAAGCAGAAGTCATAAAATTACAAATTGAATTGGATACCTATTCAAATGACTGGAAGGAATATAAAGAACAAATCGACTCTAATAAATTTATACCTAATGTACCTAATCACGATAAAATAATATAAACATTAAGCGTTTTGCTTTATCGTTATTAAATCAGCGCATTACAAGATACTGTAATTGTTCATTGTGATTAATAAAATCAATTATTAATATAAGATTTGTCAATTTTATTCGTACAATAATAGACGTTTAGCCAGGTTCGGCATAGTAAATGTCAAATCATGTACAGTAGAAAGCAAATAATATTTAGTAAGTACTGTACATAAAAAATATTTTTTATTACGTACTGTAGTTACCAAATAGCAATAATTGTGCATTTACTGTACTGTAGTACATACTGTACATTTTCTAAACGTTTATTTAATTTAAGTAACCTTGCATTATGAACTCTGTAGCCAAGACGTGTTTTTTAAAAACAAAATAACGGTAATACCGGTGTCTGAAAACTCCTACTCTGCCATTGGCTGTTTTGTTTGGTTAATTCGCAGAATTACTTAGTGACTGTACCCAATAACTTTAGATTTATTTTTATGTACTGCACAAGTCATGTCTGGCAAAAGAAAAAAACAGCAATTTTAAAACTGTTTTTCTATTGGTCGAATAAAGGATGCCAACTTCCTTGTAGAATGAAATTCTCAGAAATCTAATATAATAAATACGGTAGCATCCGATGACAGATCAAATGGATGTTGATATGATTAATAGCTGTGCTTTAAATTTTGATTAATAATTTAAGTTGTAAATTGCTGATTAAGGTTTCAGACTTTGGTAAATGACAATAAAATAATGATCTCATTTCAAACCGCACGTACAGTATATTCGTATTTAAAATATAAATTATAATGTAATGAAAATGTCAAATGACAAATTTACAATAAATCAATGTAAATGTCAAAGGATCAAATTTTGTTATTGGAAATTATAAGTAATACAATTATGCTTTAAAAGTCATAGTTACTCAAATAACCAATTTCTAATAAATTCTTTTATTTTAAAAAAACTGCCTTTGATTCAATCATAAAAGTTTAAACCCAAAGAAGTAAAATTGTAGTACCTAACAATCTAAAATGAACGTGTGTCCTAAATGTTATACAGTACTGTACTACTGTATACTGTATAATGCCTTAAAAGCTATCTTTTGACAGAAGCCTTAATGCATCTTTAGGTACCTCACTGCATGTGGTTTCAATGTCACCATTCATAATTTGAAACTAAGATTTCGCCCTTTAACTGACCTTACTGTTGATCTTAATAAAATAATAAACTGTTAGCATTAAAAAACAGTTTGTAATTCAATGGCAAAATTAAACGTCTAAATTTCCTTCATAAATAATTTACTTCCATAAATAAAGTTAATGGTTAAAAGCGACATTTCAATGATTCATACCCTAAATGTCAATGTCAACACCATTGCTGTCGGATAACCAGTCACGTATCTTTTGTATACTTTTTTTATTTTAAACTTTTAAAGTGTTTTGTTATTAGAGCTATACTCTGGTGTCTGCGTTACATGAAAAAATAATCCAAATTTAGATTCTCTAAACTTTTAAAGCCACTCCCAGAAGGCAGCAACCACTGTCAGTAAATTATTACAAACTGACGATTTCAAGGTTTTTTATTTTTCTTCAACAAGAAACACGTCTAAGGAACTTGACAGCATAGAGAAAGTATTACACGCAAATAAAAAGCATCAAGATTCTCATCTTAAAAGGTAAATAAATATTTGAATTTACTCCAATTTTGTATGGTTTTGTGCGCTAGCTCAATAATTAAATTATGGCTTTAGTAACTGTTTCAGATTGTCAATGGACTCATTGCTAACTGACATTGACTTTCTCATTTGTTTCAACCGACAATATATGACGGAACGTATTAATTACATAACAAACTACTTAGAAAAGTTAACAGCTGATAAAATTCAAATTACGAAATGTCAACGAAGAAACGACTGTCACTTTGCGAATCTATTGGGACAAATCGATTGCAACGTTATGCTAATAACGGTTGAATTTAATAATGGGTTTAAACATTTAGACAAAATGAACTCACAGGCGGATGAAATTGTTGAAGAAATTGAAAGTAAGAAACTTATCTAACAAGGCTTACTAGAATTTAAAATGTGACGTTATAATGCATAGGACCCAGCGTAAATACTTGGTGGAATGGGATAAAATCTTGTTTCAATAAACCTACTAACTTCGTAGCAGGTAACCGTAATAACTTAATCACAAAATAAAGTTTAATTTTAAAAAAAATATGCTGATTTGTTTACTTAGAGAAATGGCAAACACTGATGTACGAAAAGTCAGAATCCGAAAGTGACGAAGATGAAACTAATACGAATGTAAACGATATAAAATCTGACGTTAAATTTTCGCTTAGTTTTCTTAGAAGTGAGTGCAAAATGTATCTTAATAGAATGACTGATTATAAAATTCAATTAAAAACAATTATTCAGTCGCTACAAAATGATAACATTCAGGTAACAGACGTTGAAGTAAAATTGAATAAAGTAAACATTTAGTCGTAACAATTTATAATTATTAGTACGAAACACTATTGTGTATTAATGTGTAACCGTTTTTATAAAATTCTTTGTATTGATATCGCATTCATAATAAAATGTGCATATGTTTTTAAAATAAAATTTAAGTTGCAAAAATATCATTTTTTCTATTTATTGCGTATGTCTTATTAATTGTCCTACTTTTAAGTTAAGTACTTCCAGTATTAAAAGGCCTATATTTTTCATTACGTGAAATCTCATTTTTTTTATAAACATTTTACGCGTACATTTGTCATTCCGCGTTTTATTATCCTATATCTTACATAAATATTAATAAATGCTCAATATAACTTTTACCCTTAGAAACAGCTATCTAATTCACAAATCCAGACGCTGCTTTTTTTAAGAATTTAACTTTTTCGTTATGTAATCACAGTAGTGCATCTTGAACCTTGAAAATAGGCGGAGACTTAAAATGAAAACAAAATTTTAAATGGTTATTCTCAAGTGTTCAATGTTAACAAACGAATGTCAAGAGTAGGCGTTGCGTTTCACCAGAGATTCTTAGTGTTTAGTTTTCAGCCAGCTTGTGTAAACTACAATAATCAGTCTAAACTTGAATACAGCTTATACCAAATTCTGCTCAAGAGTTTGACTTTCGTTTTAAAGGTAATCATTTATAATCATTGCTTAAAAAAAGATGCGCAATTATTATAGTTGAAACTAAGTAGAATTTAAAATTAGCCAAATTATTTATACAGTATAAGTACTGTTAAGTTCAAATATGTTTAATATAATTATACTGTACTACCACACACAACATCAAGCTAAATAATTTTAAAATTTTAGAGTAAATACGCCTTTGTGTCTTTTGTGGTAAATTCAGTTCAGTGTCACAAACTAATTTTTAGATTATTTTTCAAAGCTACACCTGAATTCTTGACGAATGAGGCCGTTCAACGGACCTCTAAAACATATAAACCTAAATGTGTACTTTTATATGCATAATAAACATTTAAATTTTCATTAGTTTCTATTTTTCTAAGGATTAAACTCAGCGGTTTTTCTATAAAGATATCAATAACTACAATAATAAATCAAATCATCAATTATCAACAATACATTTGCAATCGCATCATTAAATTTTTCTAGTTAATTCCTTTAAAATGGCAACCGGTGAAGATATAATGATTTTTATAAACAAAATGCTGGACGAGTTAAATGTTATGTGCAACTCAATGAAAAGCGATGAAAGTGGAGTCTTAAAAATCATCGTTGAAGCCGTACAAGTTTTAATCGAAGTTAAAACCATGATTTCGTCAAACCTGAACGTCGTCGGATTAATTGCCAAAGTTTTGATGTCTGGAAAACTGTACAGCACATTGATTGGCATATTTCGAAATGTGACTGAGTTCTTTGAAAGAAATATACAGGAAGACAATATTAAAGAATCCATACAATTAGCCGTAAAATGTGTTGAGAAGAGAAAAAAAATCGTTAAAAAACTAATGAACGACTTGACAAATGCCGTCGTTAATCCATTATATCAATTAAAACAGCAAATAAATATGAATTGTTGTGACAATGAAGGTTTGAAAGAATATGCCATCTTAATTGGCAAATTTGACTTTTGCGTCCGAATGCTCAGCATTGAGATTAAAAGCTGCCAAACAACGCTGACTTCAATTAACAAAAAAATTGACGAGTTTCTGGGTAATATTTTCATAAATACTAAAATACTGAATATAGTTAATTGTTAATGTCATTGTGACTATTTACGATTTAAGATACGACTGAAAAAAAGAAATTTGGTGGATTACTAGGAGCCTTTGGAAGTGCAGCAATTGGTACAGGGGCTATCATTGCTCTAAGCAATCCTGTTACATTGGTAGCTGCAGGTAAATTTGGTTTGATTCATTGAACAACCTATGCTAGACATACTGTAAACTAGTCAAATAATTGAGCTGTTTCTGTAATTTTGCAGGGGTGACTGCCATCGGATTTGAAGTTTCCTGTGGCATTTACAGCATATATCACAATGAGAAACTGAAAAAAACTAAACCTACTTTGGAACAATGTAAAAAAGACGTCATGGTAATGGAAAAATACTTCAACGACTGCAAAAGTGACTTGCAAGACTATGTCAAAGGATTGCAAGAATATGGTGTCCCTGTTGCTGATTACCCCACATTTATGTAAAACAAACTCACAATAACATTAGTCAAAAAATTTCAAATGAATTATATTTTACATGCATTTTGTATAATGAATAAATCCAACCCTTTAGATCATTCGCATCGGTTGCCTTTTAACTACAAAACACAAATAGATTGACGGACAAAAAGCTGGAACAATTCCAGTTTAGCCCGATTCCTATTACAAACTAAAGTTCGTTAAATATAATCTTATCAAAATATTCTGTTTCAAACCAAAACAATGCTTTACTTCTGCGAAATGTATCGGAATCAATTGACTGGTTATAAAACTCAGTTATTTGTTCACTATAATTCATAATATTCAAGTGACACCAGTTCAAGTCATTTTCACTTAATTAAACACTAAATACTGTTCAATACTGAAAAATGTTAATCATAACATTTTATATTACTAGTCTTTCACCATCCATAAAACATTAATCGTAGCTCAATTCAATTTAAATGCTAGTACTACTGTAGTTGCTTTGTGTAATTGTTTTTTAGAAACGATTTGTGTAAATGTTGTATCAGAATTTATAATAAAATATGCACGTTTTTAAAAATAAAATTGTTAAAAATTGTTTCTTACCTTAATGTTACCGGCGATTGAACAAACTATCCGATAATATTCCTTATCTCGTACTTGTCAGATATGATACAGTTCAGTGCAATAGTATTTTCTTCAATGAATTACTAGGGCCACATCAACGCGAAAAACACCAGCGCGAATTTAAACCGACTTTTAAATTTTTACACACACAAACTACTGTTTTTCAAAATCCGAAATTAAACCACACACGGTGCAAATAATTGCAACAATCACACAATGTTTGAGGTTAGCAAAGTGATGACAAGTCCAACCAAGTGTATCGTTATGCATGATGCTGACATGTCCCAGTCGATTTACTTACTAAATAGTGATGTGGTAAATGCCATTGGGTCTATGGGAATAGGCGTGATACGAATTCCAACACCCTGCAAATATAAAAAAATGCGTGTAAGCACTAATTTCATACACAAAAAAGCAAGACGACCATACAAGCAACATTTAATAATACAGCGCATCAGCGGATTCTACTTAATTAATTTGGATGTAGAAATGAGCTATTTAGGTAAATTGTTACCTCGGTATATACAGTAATTAAACTTACAACACTATTTGCAAATACATAATGTATAGTATATATCGTGTAACAAACTAAACTTGCAATTGCACCAAAATATAAATTTATGAAAATTCAACAAACAATACTTGTTCAAAAGTCACAGTAACCAATAATTAGAACATTTAAGTTTGTAAAGCTTCATACAGTATTTGTATGTTTATATAATAAATTAAAATAGGCGATGAAATTTAATTACATAATGAAAACTAAAACACAAAAAACTAATAAACCGTGATTTGCTGTGCGTGTAAATTTTCTAGTGATTGTTTAAATTGTAATAAATATCATTATCCTAGTGTTTTAATGTAATTAAAATGACATTTTAAAAACAGTGTTTAAGTGTGTATAGTATTATTAACTCTATTTACAGGTGCGACGTCATTTATTTGACAACGCCTAAATATTAAAAAAGTGAATGATGGGTGCGGAAATGCCATAAAAAACATACTCGAAATGCGCAATTAGCCTGAGGTGAAATGAATAGCAAATAAATTAATGAGGACAGTTGGTTTACAATGCAACATACAGCAATATTATTATGCTGTTCATGTCAAAGCCACAGGCAAAAAACATAAACAAATCCCAATGATATTAATTAACATCATGTACACTGTGCATATGATAATATGCAAGTTATGTAAAACGTAACCCAAATGAAAAATGCCGTTAATTCTATGCAAGAACAATGTTTGCGTTAGCATTCACGCAACTAAATTAACTTATTAACAAATTAGTAATTTTCAACAAAAAAACAAGAATTTATATACATTTATTTATAAAAATGTGTAGAGTATTATGAAGTACCAAAATATTTTTAACCATTGAAAATTTAAAACTGCTCAGTTTGCCCTTCCTATCTAAATATCAATAAAAAAAACATCCGAATTATCGACATTGAATCGTATTATTTAAAGTAGACTAAAAATATCTAACGTGCTGATAAAATATTTGATCAAAACATTTAAATTTTTCATAAATCGAAAATAACAAATTTTGTCCATGAAACATGGTAAGAAATTATTTGCTGTTCCTATCTAATATCATTAAAAAAACCAAACTAATCAATAAACCAACTCAATTTAGAAAGTTACTTACTAAAATATCCATGTGCTGATAAAATGTTTGATTAAATCGATATTATTAAACTACTTTAAAACCAAATATCTTGCCAAAATAACTTGCCAAGAAGATTTCAAATTCGCAAACCACATATGGTTATAAGATAGCTAAACTTATGTAACTGCCCAGTGCCAACTATAAATACCATGCAGCATTGCTTTTCAGTTTCAGTTAAAAGCAGGTTTTTTTAATAAAAATGTATAACTCCGCTTTAAATAAAATTTATTCCACTACTGTAACCTCGAAGAAAACCTGTAGAGAAATTCTAAGCAATGCTGAAAATGAAATTAAAAATACCTTAAAAGAAATTGAAGATATATACAATCAACTGGTGCCTCGTCAAAACGAGAAAGACAGGCTATTAAGCCAAATTGAGCTTCAAATCGTGAAAATAAAAGATAGCTGGGATAATGGAAACAAGTATATGAAAGAATTGTCATCAAAGTTGTCTGATATTGACTCGAAAATTGAAAGTAATGTAGCTAGTTTTATCACATAAGTACATCACGTTTGAATTAATTAATTTTTTCATTTGTGTTTCAGAAATAAAAAGAGCATCTTCTGATTTTGAACAATCAAGTAAATTTGTCAAAAATTGCTTAAAAGCTATATCAGCCCTTGGAGGTGAGTCGACCTATCGTTAATATTAAATTATAACCTATATTATTAATATTACAGACCGTATGAAACCAACAAATACAAAGGATGAGAAACAACCTGACATTACACTGGACCAGTTGGTAGAAGAGCTATCCGATCTGCGAAAGGACTTAAATCATTATGAGGAAGTTTGGGAAACGTTGCGAAAACTAATCGACGATTTGGCCAATAAAAAATCAAAAAATTAACAAAATGTACTTCTATAACTACTGTAGTTGCTGAGCGTCAAAACAATTTAAAACAGTAAATCAAATTAAAAATAAATTTTGATTCGTAAGTTGCTTTATATATAAAATTTTAAATAAAATCGATTAGAATTAAGTTTTAAAACTTTTTTTGTGTGCAGTCGTACATTGCTATTGAATCGTTATATTTTATATATCTAACCAGTCTTAGTGTAAGTGTGCAGTCTGACTTACTGGTTACTGATAAACATTTTTTAAAACTACGGCTACTTTACTTCTACGGTATCTATTTTATAGTACTGTCTATCATTATTGATACATTTTTGTTGCTTTCAAATCCACCACGAAACTAAATCAAACAAATTCTTACCAAAAAGAATACTTCGATTAATAATAAGTGGAACTTCAAGAATCCAGAATCTCATAAATTTATATCTGTAAGAATCAGTCATCGTGAAAGCACCATCATGATCTATATTCAAGTAACTAAAGTCCAACTTCATTGTTGTTGATCCGAAATGATCACCTGGGTTTCTGTCAAACCAAAAAACGATTATCATTAACTGTTCCACGCTAATTAAAAAGCTTGCTACCCATTGGCGGCCATGTTACACCATATTTCAATCAGCTTTTCAGAAACATTGTAGTCTTGAGAAGTAAAAACACCATTTCCAATAAAAAACGGATAGTATTGCTGATCTGCATGGTTAACAACTACCGGTATAGCAGAAAAAACGATCAAAATTAATACAAAAAATAACAACATAAATTTAAAATCTAGCATAAAGATACTGTACGTTGTTGACCGTCCAGTTTTCTCATACTGCCAGTCCCAGCATATTGGAAATTATAAAAGTAAGTTGGTACTTTGTAATATGTAAAAAACAGAGTGGCCAAGTAAGACTTTGCTGTGACTGCTATGTCTGAAAATAGCTAGAAATACAATACTTAATTAGTAATTACTCACAAATATTTATGTCAAAAAACCAATCGATACTTCAATCGTTGCAATTTGTATAGATGTGGTATTTTTTATATCAATGTTTCTGTAATATTTATCAATCACGCCATCGGCTATCTCATCGGCGTTTGTTGTAAATTTAAAATAAGAAATATATTTCTTGATTATGTCGTGCAAGTAACTGTCGATCGCAGTTACATTAGTAAAATCATCTGCAGCTCCTATTACCGGTAATTCAAAACTTCATAATGAAGAAAATAAGAGACCTTGCAACAGTTATGAAACTTACTTGTATTATCATAAATAAATAACCCTTCGTATTTATTACATCCAAAAATAGTTGGAACCTTGTTGAAATTTCCACTGGCAAAAAGTTTAAAAGGATCTTGTGTTATAAGTACTCCATCAACGCAAGGTGGGAATGGCACTTGGACTAAAATGTCACCCTATAAAAATGAACCTTAACAGTTAATAACAATTTTATGACAGTGTTTTAACTAATTTTTACCCTCAAGTCTAGACTATGAGACGTTATATTCTCAACTGAAACTTGTCTAAGGCATTCAATCATAACTTTATGATCAGTTTTGGGGCACCCCAAAGCATCTGCTAATTTATAAGCATATCTAACTGGATTATTTTCAAATCCGTAATCTAGCAATAGTGTTCCACTTTGGACGATTGCCGAGTGAAATAATCCTTGAATGAAACAAAGCGTATTGTTTATTAAAAGTGCATGAAAACACTTGTAAAACAAGCATTTACTGTACCTTTAGAAATTGGTGAAATAAGATGAGCTGAAACTGACATGGAGCCAGCACTATGTCCAATTAGAGTCACTCTTTTAGGATCGCCTCCAAACTCCCTAATGTTTTGCTGCACCCACTTCAAAGCCATTGCTTGATCGAAAAGTCCAAAATTTCCAGGTGAAACCAAGTCTCCAGTACTCAAGAATCCTTTTGATAAAAACAAGAACAATACTCGTTCAAAAGAGCAAATTTTAACCATATACCTAAAGCTCCAACACGATAATTAAAAAATACGATAACAACGTTTCGGTCAATTAAACGCTGAGGACCAAATCTTAAAAACGTGCCATAAATAAAAGCGCCTCCATGAATATAAACAATAACTGGCAATAGCTCAGAATTTCCTCTAATCTGCAAATACGAAGTAAAATATTACAGTTTAATTAGACATTAGATCTCAGTCAATAATGAATTTCAGTTATTTTACTTTTGGTGAATGAACATCCAAATATAAACAATCTTCACTAGTTAGTGGTGGCTGCAAACCTAATTGTGAGCATGATGGAGAGCTTTTAGTTGCATTTAATGTGTCTAACCAATGTTTGGCTGGCTCTGGATTCTATAAACCATTAAAAATCTTACATACTGTAACTTACAATATTTCGATATGCAATACTAATCAGGTTTTAAAATTAGATTTAAATTTAATAAACCTTAAATCGAAGAAAGCCGATTGGAGGTTGAGCAAAAGGAATTCCACAAAAACTAAAAAACTTTCTACCATGTACAGAACTTGCCGTAGATCCTCTTAAAAATCCATTGGAAATTCGGACAACTGGGTCATCTGTATAACAGTAACAAACATTTAGCGAATATAAAAAAACTTAAAGTTATATTTACTTTACCTAGTTCTATACGAGAAGCTTGTATAATGTAATTAAAGAACACAGTAACTAGTACAATTTCAAACTTCATGATTACAAACGGACCGTCGTACATCATATGATAAGCTAAATCACTTGAAGTAAGTTTATAATATCGTACAAGTCAAAAACGTAATTATTATACAAGTGATGATCTACGTTATTTCCGATACACCAATGGAAAAGGCAATTCGTTTGCACTCAATTATTTTTACACTTAAATGTTAACAAATATCTGGCTACAATTTCATTTAACATTGCATTTGGTGTCATATAGCACAAGTACACTAAATGGCATTTTTTTATTTATTTAGCAGTCGTTATATGCAAATTTCGTTAAACTGGCAGTTAATACAAATAAATAAAACTGGCTGTTAATTTTATTAGCAGAAGTTGAATTAATAGCTTCGTGCTGCTACTGTTTTCTACGTTTCTTGATGTATAATATGCTTGAGCAACAATTTTGAATGAAAACTTAATCATCAATAATGATGATTCTTCATTCATTGTTGTTCATACTGCAATTGTTCGCTTTGCATCGCAGTATTTCTTTTTTTTTTCTCCAAAGAATGTGGTAAACATTATTTTTTTTTAACAAATGTTTCATAGATTTGTTTATTGAATTTAGAAAGCATTTTGTCTTACAATACAGTCCGAGTCTAACCTTGAATATTGCAGTAATAGTTCTGATTTAATCGAAATAAATTACACATACGTTTTGGTCTGCCATTCAAGTAGTTGCTCCTTCTCGATTGGAATTTCAGAATTAACTAGATGCTTAATTAGACGAAAGAATGGATGATCGGTTTGAGCTATAAATAGAAGAGCGATCAGAAGAACGTTCTTGTTGAACTCTTTGGGCCGAACGCTGTTATGTACATTAAAGATGAATTACTAAAAACAAATCTTTAAAAAATGAACACAGTAAAATATCTACTCTGAACATCCGGGTAAGGATAACAGCTTCGTCAAAAAAATCCCCAATTTGCATGTCGGTTTCAGGGATGGAGTATAAACTACACAAACTTTTGAATTCCGTTTCCAAAATGTGTGTCATCCCAAAGAGTGCTTTAATGTTGTTCTTAGTCTCGGCAATGAAAATCTTCATATTAAAAATTAAAATGTTCACTAAATATTAATCATTCCACTAATGTATAGAACTACTACCAGTATTAACTATTTTTAAAGTTTCTTACTCGCATTACGTTGAGAAAGGTATCTCTTGGGTGTGATGGAACTTTAGCAACGTTTCTCATAATTGGTTCCATTTTGCTTACATCAGTTTGCATAGCTTGTAATATTTGGCGCATTTTAGAAATCTGTGGAACTGAAAAAAAGATTAACATTCCATGAATATACGTTTTCATAAAGTGTTGAAACTTCACACATTGTATCATTTCATATCGTGTCACTTCTTAAACATGTTTTAATTATTGAATTACCATGTCTTGCCCTGTCAGAAAATTCTGTATCTCTAGCAAAGGCAGTATAGTCGTAGTCACTGCTCAAAACAGCACCTGCAATGTTGTCCATAAACATATTTCCATCGATCGATTTTATTGGCAGCTGACAAAACAAGGATATAAAATGACTAAAACTTAAATTACAAAGTCAAAAATATCACCGCTCGGAAACGAAATGGTGGAAGTATGATGCTTTCTTCTGCAGCAATTTGGTTGATTAGAGTCACAACAAAAAAGAAATCTTTTCTTTGAATAATTTTAGAGGCTCTGATAGCCCATCCCAGGATCTCAATTAATTTATTACCGTATTATTATTTTAAAAAATAACGTGATAATAACAAAATACTATTTTCATGTGATGTAATGCCAGACCAATACTCCTTTTCATGCTCATCAGTTGAACTTTTTCTCTCAAACAGCTAATTCTTGACAGCTAAAATAAAATTCAAACCTTTTATAATATTAAGTAAATATATAATGAAAAATAAAACTTGCCAAAACTGCGATTTTCTCATGCCGGTTAAGTTGAACGACAGGAAGGTTTACTAATGGTTCCAATATCGTTTTATTTTTTGGAGTTATCTGAACAAGTTCCTTGAAGTCGTTTTTCGTATACATTTCTTCGTCAGCAATCAAAATTTTCTCAAAAATCTCTTCTGGCGATAATCCTATGACATCTAACCGCTTTTCTGCAATAAGTGTAAATATTTAAAAGATTTGTTTCAGTTGTTTGTATAGTTAAAAACTTAATTAACCAATATCAGCTCCATTTGGAAATTCCGCTTGTTGCCCTGGTTCATTACTGATTCTTCTCCAGCGTCTGAGTTGAAATGGTCTTCGAATGTTTGTCCTTCTAACTAAAAAGTAAATCAACTTCATTGTTACAAAAAACGTTTAATAGTTAACCGACAGTATTTTTACTTACTATCCATTTTTTGATAAAATTTAGAATTTCTGCAGCTAAAACAATAACATGATTGGTATTACTAATTTTCTAAAACTAATAGTAACTCTACTTACTAAACTACACTCTTGAAAGTAAAAATTGAGCTTTTTCTAATAAATTTAAAATGAATTCTAAATTATAATTTATTTAAAATTGCACGCCTTGTGACATCATATTGATTTTAAAACTGTTAACTTAGCAACCATATTTAAATATCGTTGCTAAAGATGATTTCTCTAACATAAAACATCGGAATTAATTAAAATGCACTTCAATACGAGTTGATTTAATGTAACTTATTAGTTGTTAAGCACAATTGTATGATTCATTTAAATGCTGCCATTTTACAAAAAAATAGTCATAATCAATGTTAAATAATAAATTACATTAATTACCGATTCAAATGACTTAATTTTCGCAATTCAATATCTGCATATTTTCAATTTTTCTTGGAAGAAATTTCGAATGCTTTAATTGGCGTAAACTTGCGCATATGCCTAAATACAAATAAACGTTCATCAATTTAAAAACCCATTAAACTTTCTAAAAAAATACTTTGAAAGCTTCTTTGAGAGTATTCGACTCGTTAAAGAAATGACCAGCAGTAATCGAGTTTCTTGGAATTGAATAATCCGCCAATAGCTTGTTAAATCTCTCATCCACACCATTAACAGTTCCTCTAAACGTATTAAGCTGATCTCTCGTTTCCTTGATGAAACTCTTAAAATATTTTACCAAGTCAATGAAAGTGCAGACAATATTTAATATGATTAAAAAACTTACTGTCATAACACTGACGAATTTGTCGCTGGAATGAGTGGGGATGGTCTTAATATGATTGACAGAGTTTTCCATCTGGTCCAGTTGAGCACTTGTCTTTCGTAAGTAATCATGAATTTTAGAGACAGGAGGCACTATCATAAAAAAATAAATCAGTAGAATATTCTACACAAATTTAATACAAGTGATACAATTGGACAAAATCAAGTATTGCCTTAGTACTGTCATACTAAGAACCACAATTTGAGTCAAATTAAACCACGACTAACTAAAATATTGACAAAATTAATTTACTAAGAATCGCTCTCTCAGCATAGTCCAGATCTTTAGTAAAATTTGCCAGATGTTTGTGACTTCTTATAACATGATGAGCAATGTAACCCATAAATGGAGTTCCATCAGGTAACACCGCCGAAATCAGCTGTTCAAATTGTTGATTAGTAATGCAATCATAATCATAAATAAATTCAAAAAATACTAAACCGGTTGGTAGACAAACGGTGGGTAATTATAGCCGAATTGCTTAGCAGATGAATCGACCAAGCTAGTGAACTTCTTAAAATGTTGACTTTTAGATGCTTTATCAATTGCTTCAGACATCCAATACATTTCCTGAAATCATTTACCATGTACATTTACTAATTATAAACTCAAAATCATATATACAGTAAATAATTATTGCATACTTTTTTCAAATGTATAGTAGTGAGCCTGATGTCTCTTTTCATTTTCATCAATCGAATTTTCTCGTCAAGACAGCAGATTGGAGCCATCTAGATAACGAAATTAAAATATTTAATGCAGAAAAGACAGTAAATGTAATGCCATAGTGCTTTTCAGGCCATGAGACCCCCAACACTTTATTCAGCTTTAAAGTTAGAAAATTGACTTCAATAGCTTCTTTGATTACATTGAAAATAAATTTGGATTTTTAAGAAACCAATTTACATTTCTGATGGCGAAACTTGGCCCCTACCTCTCAATACATCACTTTATCAGCACAACATAACAATCTGAAATTACCAAAACAATCAATCTTTCAGCTGGAATAAGCGAATCTTTGGGGAATGCAGTAAGGTTTGAAGCCTCTGGCAAAAGTTTCACAATTTTTTCAAAGTTTTCGTCGTTGTAGATGTTCTCATCCGCATTCAAAGTCTTATTTGCTATCCGTTCAGGTGTGCTTCCGGTTAAATTTAAAAGTCTTTCTATTAAACAAATTTCATAGATAACATTATTATGTCAAACTAAATAAAAGCTTTAATTTTTGGCGTACCTATTTTAACTGCAGTTTGTACGGTATAATTTCGACTTGGAGTTCGGACAATTCTATGAAATCGTCTCTTGTGCTTGGCTGCTAACGATTCAAACAAAATATTAATATGTTGTTATTCATAATTCATACAATAGCAACAACTGTCTTATATATTGCACAGTACTTACTTGACATTTTGGCGTTTCTTTTGAATAATTTTTTTAAACACTGAAATAAGAAACAAATAAATATTACCATCATAAAATATGAATTACTTAACTAAGTTATTAAAAATAGCAGAAACACACTCACGCAAGCAGCCGTTGAGATTTCAAAATACAAGTAAAATTGTTATTCTAATTACAACTTATAATCGAATCAAAATTATTTTTTGAAAATAAGTTATAGAATGAGTTTGCTGCAAAATTATTAATAAAAATTATGAAATTAGCTTAGGTAACAAAATCATAAATGTAAATTAAATTATAATTAAACTAAGCAATATCTACATATAAAATTTATTAACTGCAATAAATTCAATCTAATTTAGTTTTTTTTAATAATTTCTAACAATTTGATCATGTGATCCTATAAGAATTTAAAATGTATTCTAAATAAAAAAAGTAACCGAAAGAATTACAATTTCTCTGTTCGTTTGAAATCAAGACATCTTCGTAAGTTATTAAACTATTTTAACTAATTATTGCTTTATGATTTCGATTAGCTTAATTTGATAACTAATTAAGTAATATACAGTATAATAACATGCTTTATCATAAGTATTTACTAACATTTAATAATAATGATGTGATTGCATATCAATTGGTTGCAATCGAATGTTATTCTGTCATATTTATATTAACAAGCAACTTTTTTTCTCCATTTAGAGCATGAAGAAACTAAAAAATATTAAATTCCCATGTAAGAATTCACTAATCTGTTTGTTTTGCTAGAAATTTTAATACTGAAATAATAAATTCCAGTTAAGGCAAAAGAACAAGAACGGCCACCAGCTGTTCTTCCCCCTAAAGATACAAGAGTGCTTGACAATTTTGCTGCAGCCAGATTAAGTAACTTATTATTTAGACAACTAACTAAACACCATAATCTAGTATCGCAGAAACTATAAATCATTGCAAATGATATGATAGACCCCAAACCTAAAACTTAAAAAAAATGAATGAGAAAAATTCATTTGTAAGCTATCCTTAATAAATAATAACTCGTAACTGCAAACTTTCTTAGATCACCAAATGCAAGAGCTAGATATGAGACCAGAAACAATTCATAAGCGAATTTTAAATGCAGACGAAGAACTTTACACGGATGACCGATTCATACAACTCGTGGAATGGTTGCCACCAGCCAAAGCAGTCCATTCACTAACAACCCAACCTTTAGATACGCTGAATTTGCCAGAAAGAATAACACTAATGGTAGTCCAATAATTATTCTTAGATATTAATATTTCTTAAAAACCGATTGTGAAATAGCTGCATCAAGTAGGAAGTTTAAAAGAAAAAATGGCGTTAATGAAACTCAAGTCAGGAATAAGAAAAGAAATGGAAAATTTGACAGAGGTACGACATTAAAAGAACGCCCCAAAAAAAAATTTTAATTAAAAAAATTGTTACAAATTTATTAGTTTAGTTAAATTTAGCATTGACCACCATTAATTTCATATTGCTTTATGTTTTTAAAGGATCTAACAAATGGATTGAAAGCTATCGAGGAGGTGAAAAATTCTCAAAATTTTCAAACTGTTTGTGCCATTGCTGCTACTAAAGCATCTTTATTTAATACCACATTTTCTGCTGATCGATTAAGACATGTGAGTAATTCTTATATACATAAATTTCTAGTGCTTTTCTAGATTTTAATGGTTTTGAAATGCTGGAAATAGTTTGTTCAATTGACTAAACAAGATGGAACATCATTTATGGATGTACTAAAAACAGCTATAAACCGATCCGATGAGAATTTAGTTAATTTCATTTATGAACTTGAGCATGCAGATAGGATGACAAGCAGTATTACACTTTTAATTATTGATACTATTTTAAGCTATCTAATATTAAAATTAAATGTTTTGTTATTGTAAGTGCCAAGCAAGAATGACACAATGAAAATAATCTCACGACTGCAGTCTAAATTGGATAAACTCAAAAGTGGTGTTAAATCAGTTGAGAAACAGAAAACACACATTAAAGATCAATTCAGCTACGTCATACAGGTTATGGTTCATCGGCTAAATCAATTTAATGCAATTCCAAAAAAATAAATTTCTGCAATAATAAAATTTAGCTTTTTATCGCCGAAACAATTCCAGAGCTTGAAAAACTAAAGAGTTTATGCGAAGAAATGTACAGTGATTTTGAAAGCTTGGCTAAACAGTTGAAATTTTCAGCAAAAACCACCGTCATTGGGCATTTCTTTTATGGAGTCGTCAAACTTAAAGAAGCCATGAAAGTAAGCCTGACATTTAAATATAATAGGTAAAACCTAACAATGACTTCTATATTTTAGGCATCTACAGGAAGAGTTGCAGTTCATAGAGAAGTATTTCAATCAATAGATCATATTCCATTAAACAATATAAATAAACCCAGTGGTTATCAACTATTTTTTCATTTGGCAAAATTTTATAATTTAAACAAACACAGTAAGTGTAATGTACCTCATACATCCTTGATACAGCTGGATATATTATTTACTTATGTAAACAAAATTCTCAGCCTTTCATACTCAATTAATCCCCAGCAACTAGATTGATAACCACTAGTTTCAACTATTCTGAGGTTTTATATAAACTTAACAATTCTATGTGAAATAGAGAGTTACCAATTCTAATGCCGTGGATACTCCAAGACCGTCCATGAGAACTCCAGAGAATCCTTATGTTGAGATCCCACAAAGCAATCCGGCTACCAATCCTTATTATCAAAAATCAGAAAGAAGTCCGGCTACCAATCCTTATTATGAAAAACCAGAAAGAAGTCCGGCTACCAATCCTTATTATGAAAAACCAGAAAGAAGTCCGGCTACCAATCCTTATTACCATATACCGGAAAGAAGTCCGCCTACTAATCCCTACTATCAATTACCGGAAAAACGTCCATCTATCAATACCAACTATAAAAGAATAGCAAACGTTTCACCTACCAATCCTTATAATGGTACTTCCAAAAAAATTCCAGATTCCGATCTATATGTTCGCCCAGATGTTGCAAAACCGGATACTTCAGGCTATGTTGAAATGCGATAAAATCAACGTCAAGTCCAGGTCAACTAATGCCGTATTGGTGTGATTATATGAATACTGACCGTTCCACTAAATGCAAAAACGTAATGACCTTTTGTTTAATTGAATAATCGATGAAATTGTCAAATTGAAAGATTACAAAAGTAACATGTTTTAAAAAGTTAATTTTCTTTATGTGCAATATTGTAACTGCAACAAATACCGATTATTATTATTAAGCAAAAGAATTTGAAATTTTAAAAGGCTATAAGCTAATTTAATGTAATTAAATGGAAGAAATCAACTAAATCTGAATGTTTGATCACAATCTCTAAAATAAAAAAATAAATATCTTTTGAAAATGTAGTTCAATGTATTCATACAAACTTGTTCAAATAAAATTACCTTAGTCTTTCGATTAAAAATGTTATGGTGACCAACAGCACTTTCTACGTGGTCCAATGGTGGATCCACAGCATTTTGATCCAAAACCGCAACTGTTATCATTTCTACAAAATGGCCCATAACGTCCACATTTGTGCTTTGAAGATGCTGACTTTGATGGACACTGAATTTGAGCTAAATTAATTTAAAATATATGGCGAGTATTTGGTAAATTACAGTAAAGGTAAATTAGGTTACAATGTACCTGCTCTAGAACAGCACCTTGAATAGGAATCACAACACAAGATCAGTTGAGACTGACCATGAGAGTCAGTTGTACTGTAAGCATTGCAATTGCTACAAGATGAGAATCCAAATGGGGTTTCAGTCGTACTCGATGTCGTTGGTTTCGAGGTGGCTGGTGGTGTCGTTAGTTTCGAGGTGACTGGTGGTGTCGTTGGTTTCGAGGGGACCGTCGATGTTGTTGGTGTCGAGGGAACCGTCGATGTTGTTGGTGTCGAGGGAACAGTCGATGCCGTTGATGTCGAGGGAACAGTCGATG
>JAAFCF010006680.1:25993561-26173061 GCA_013389785.1 Helicorthomorpha holstii
AAACTGTTCAGAATAAAACACTGCTTTTTTCTGCCTGAGAATGGCTGAGTAATGCGCTTAATTAACTGTTGAATAATCAATGAAAGCATATTGAATTGAGCATGCGTACAGTGGCATTTTGAAAAGCGAGATAAAAGTGAAAAGAGGGGTGGATTAAAGTGGGGTATAGATGGGTGGTTTGGGGGAAAATAGTCGTGTAATTGGTGGTGAATTAGGCCTTTTTACTGCCCTATACACAATAAGGTGGGTTGTATAAAGTGAGAGCAGACGACGCTTTTACATTTATATAAACGACAACGTATGGGATTATAACGCATTAATTACACTATAGCAAAAGAGGGTACTGTACTTGGAGGGATGAAGGAAGGGTGGGGGAGGGAAGGATTTAGCTTTATACAATTTACACGGCTATTTCAATGGAAATAAACATGGCTAGAGATGAAAAAGAGGGGTAAAGATTAATTAAGCCAATCACACACTATGTTGCACACATTTCATTAACACTTTAAGCAAATTTACTTTTAATATTTAATAGAAACCCCATTTTCACTTCATTAACAAATTTGATGCATTTTTTTATTATTATTATTTTTAACCCAGCAATTTATACTTTATAATTTTATAATATGCCTATGCGTAACTGTCACTAAAGTCTCCCAATTCTAATAACGATATTTCATAAAGTTTTGACATTTCTGACAACAATTCTAACGTTTTACCGTTATTTCTATCTACGATTAGTCAACGACTTTCAATGCAGCGCATGCGTAACTACCAACTTCACCGTTCACCAAATACTGTAATACTAAACCAATAATATTGTAACAACTTGCTACATTTATCATACTTATATCCATACAGCACAATATCAACAACAAAAAATGCTGCCATTCTATAAAAAAAATAGCCAATCTTAATTTATTATTTAACAGTCTAAAAAAGCATCTCATTCATCTTAATCAATTATCTCATTTAAATGGCAAAGTCATGAGCATGCTCCATAGCTGCATTTTATATTAATATTTATTATTTAAAATAAAAAAGAAAGAAAAGGAAAGAGAGTGAATTTGCAACATTGTAAAAAGTACGCCACCTGGTGAGAAGCTGCGTTCAGACGCAAACGCACATCCAACACGTGTCAGAGATAAAATTAAGTGCTAAAATTCACAAGTCACGTGTTCGCTATGTGGCGACACGTGACTTCCATATGGGCCGTCAAATGACATCATCACAACAAAACCCAGAAGAATAAAATTTTCATTGACAAATGACCGGAAGTGTGTGTCTGTGTGATATTGTGTTATGAAGCACAATAAGAGCAAAGGATCTGACTTCCGGTGTGACTTTTCACCTCTTCTACAGTCTTACTTCCTCTTAAATAATTAAAGCTCCCCCTGGTGTTTGGTATAAACAATAAATAACAATGGCGGTCATTTTGTCTTTTATTTTCCCATTTTGGCTTTGTTATTAATAAAATATGGCAATCAATTTTAATTTAAATGTCCATTAATGGATATCAGCTGCTCTTTTAAGCTTTTCTGTTGCATACAGCGCTTTAATTAAGCAGCTGCGTTTGCTTGAAAAGCGCTTAACTGGGCGTCGGCCATATTTATCTTGTCTGAGTGATGCTCTGTTGTAAGATGAGTCGGCACTTCCTGTTCTTCTTTTAAGCTCCACCCCTCACTTTCAGGCTATCTTTTAAGCACGCGCATTATTTCACCTGCTTTTTAAAAAAAAGTCACGTTTAACCACTTGAGTGACACCTGGTGGCGATCATCCCTTTAAGTAAATCTGGTAACACTTGACCTCCACTGGTAAAAAATATTGTGGTATGTGGTGATGTTATGCACTTAAAAGTTTTTACTTTTTATGAGAAGATGCTAATTGTTTAAGTGTTTAATTGAGTAGGAAGAGCTACAATGAAGCTAATCTGCGTAATATGTATTGAGAAAATTCCGCAATTATGGAACTGTGTTTTAATGATTTGTAAAGTTTTAACAACTTCCGGTGTATATTCAAGCATATTAAGGGTTAAAATAGAAGTAAATGAAGATACATAGTATCAAAAACTGTGAATATTCAAATAAAACTTAAGTTTGATTACTTTACTGCAATTCCTAGCGTTCTTAGCCACTTAGTTACGCATGCGCAGTTGCACACAATCTACAATTTGACGCCATTAACGCCAACACCAAAACGCAGCATAAAACGTCCTAAAACCCAAAATATCACCCCTAAAAATTGATATTATATGTAATATTTTGTTTTAGATATGTGACGGTGTGTTATTGATAACACTATTGACAGCAGATGGCGTTGGTGGTAACCAAACATAACAACCAGTTAATCAGTGAAACGCATCAGAGGGCGCTGATAAAGCCAAAATATATAAAACTGATATATATATGGCGCGTGCGTATTCAATTAATCGCCTGACCTTCGACCCTTTCCAGCCATACTGGATCCTAAAATTAGTGCTGGTTGTTAGGCAGAGATAAAAAGCCATAGCAAAAGATAAAGGTAAAAAATATAATAAAAAGAAAGATCAATTGGCAAAACGGTTTCACTTGACACGTCGATTCCCATTCATCAGCATCACAGTTACTAATATAGTTAAAATTTAATTGGAAATAATTAAAAATGGTCGATTGGGCACCTAGTACTCGTGGACTTGAGTTTTACCATCACGGCTACTCTACAGGTAGCGCCAATGTAAACGGAAATGCGACTAATAATTATGATTTTAATGCTACCATGATGGACAATCGACATTTCATTTCTAATGGGGCCCAGTTTAGCAGCGAGTGGGGCCCCTATAATAGTTCTTCTTGTGCCATTACAAATGCTGAAATTGGCTGGTCCAATAATGCGAGTCCTTTTGGATTAGCTATTAATGCCCTGGATGACACGGATGACCCTTATGATTTCAGGTAAATGGCATACTGTGTTATAAGTAGGATATGTATGTGTTTCAAATGTTTGCAAACTATGAATAATACAGTAACACATGGGTTGTTAAATACAGTATATGGGATCCCAATAAAATTTTCATCTACAGAACCGTATTCATATGTCAATTAACTAAATAATATATACTAAATATTTCTAAAACATAGTAAATTAATACCAAATGTTTGCAAATTTTTACTTAAACACACTTAAAAAATATTAAAATTTTGCAAAATTGTAATAAAGTTGGTGTTAAAGTGCAATAATGACTCTAATAACTATTAACTATTAAAGATATACTTGCCAAAATCTAAAATTCCGGTAAAACTATTAAAGGCTGTCAAAAAAAAATTATTTTAAAGTAAAAATGCCATAAAGTAACCAAATAAACTATACTTGGGCAATAAATAAGAAATTCACAATGCCAAACTGCTCAAAATATTTGCAAAACATATTAACAAACATTGGAAGATACTGTACTGTATCGTCTTTTCTATTATTAAAACGACCTTGTCACTACCATGAAATTTAGTGCATACTGTATTATGTATCAGATCAACTCCTAGTTAACTAATTTTTATTGCTAACCATTTTTTATACCGCTGTTTCGGTGTTACATTTTGTGTACTTGTGGTGTACTTGCTTAGCGTTAACACAATGCATTGTTTCCATAGCGACAATTAAAAAACCACGTTACACTAGCTGATTTTGAAAGTTGCAAAAGAATTCAATGTTAAAAGTTTAGATGTAACCTTCTAAAATATATTATTGCAATCAAGATCAATTGCATCGATAATATTTATATTGATAATGGCTGTAAACGAGCTTTTGATTAGAAGGAGTTATAAATCACCTAACATAGCTTCCCATTCCAAACCAACCTCTCCCCGACCATAAATACACCCACTTACACCTGTGTAAAAGGTCAGTAGGTCCACAGCCAACAAACACACGCACCTGCATGGACAAAAACTTAAATGGACTTTACAATAGCCACGAATATAAAAAAAAGTTTTAGTTGAAAATATTCGAGGAATGCTTTTTTGTCCACTGTCAGGAACCAATATGTCCCTTTAACAACTCCCAATTTAACTCATAACGCTCGGATGAACTTCAAAGAACATGCAAACCAAAATAACAAATCAATATATTAGCATAAAAATCCCAAATACTGTATTTCGACAGATTGCAATTTAGTAGAAATTTAAAAATAATAAAATACTGATATAAAAGAATCATAGCATTCGTTCCTGATGTCTCCAATTTAATTTATCGGATATACTTTGTGTTATTTTTATTTATTTTTCTACTTTATCGATTATCGTGTCTAAAAGTGGCTTGATTATGTTTTCCTTTTATCATATTTTTTTCACTTTTTTTTCTAAAAAAAATAATTTTTTATTATCTAGGCTACGTATAACTTAGTAAAAACATTTCCACTTTTACTTTTCCACTGGTTTTTTTTAAACATGTTTTGTCATTATCACTCATTGTATGTCAGTACAAACAATCTTTCTATTTAAGTTTTTTTTTGCATCTTTTATTAGCTACATTAATTTTCTATTACTATTTTTTCCTACAAGCATAATTTTAATCAAGTTATTATTTCTAGAAAGTAAATTTAATTATTAGTTCAACATAAAACCAATCAGCAAATCTTTCCAAGAAAAAATTCAATTAACATTCCAAAACTTATAATTTTTCTTATTATCCATTTTACAAAACATTCAAAATATAACAAAAATGTTAATAATGTTTGTGGGTGACTTTGGTGTGAACGATTAGTAGGGTAAGCCAGTGGAAAATTGTCCCCGCAAGGGTCCTACATTGTTGCTGACTAAAGACACCAATTGTCCTGAATGAATGGCTGAAAGGGCAATTGTGGGTTACATTTTAGTATAGTGGGATATTGAGCAGGGAGGGGTCACACAGGTGAATTTGACGCTTCAACACCTCCAATCTTAAAAGGAAAAAAAACCAAAAGAAAAATAAAGGAAAAAGTTTTAGTGGGTGGACTTGCACCTGTGCAACTTCTAAGCCCTTTCATCACTGCCCAACACTGCTACCTTAGAAGAGGGTGGTCCTCTAATCCTGTTTTACAAATTTCAGGTCAAAACATTCCTCTTCAAAAGAAAAAAAATTCTCTCTTTGATTAAAAAAACTCAAAGCCAAAATAAAAATAAAAAAATTAGTTTCCTCCTCCTCCCTAACGTCCTAAGATCCACCCAAAATTAATCCCAATTTAACTCTCAAAATGGACACCTCTCCACCTTTTTTTAACACCTTTCCTATTCACTTTTTTTGAAAAGGGAATTAGGAATTAGAAACTCTTGAAAAAGCAAGTTTGGCACTTAAGTTTTCAAGTTGAAGTTAAGCCATTGGCCCTCTGGCGGTTACTCAAACCCTATCAAGTGGTTACTTGTTGAAAATGTTGTAAATTTTTAAGTGTCTTGTATATGGCAGAGTGATACATTACTTTTTATGGTGAGTGATGTACTTCAAATGCGTCAAATAATTTAAACACATTACAAAATTTCGATTAACAACAATTTTAAGCAGTAAAATAATTTCCATCATTAAACTGACTTGACTTGATTAAAAATTTATCCAGGAAACTCAAACGGCAAAATTGATTTTCAAAATCAATGACTCTCAAACAGTGGCACATGTACTCAAACGAGTACTCTTGTTAATCCATTTATTGTTATTAAATTATTACTACTGCCAGTCAAACCAATTAAACAATTATACTGAGTTACTACTAAAACCTATTACAATAAAAAGTTAATTGATAAGTACGCTGGGAATCCCATGATGTCATTAATCAGTATAACAACACTAAATTATTTGCACTGCACACTACCAGCAATAACAATTAATATTAACTATGTTATATTACGTTTATATTAACTGACTTTCACACGCTATTAGAAGGTTAACTTAAACTAAATAAGTCAACAACTGTACTTAAGTCTTGATCATTTATACTGCCTAATTTCTTTGTCATTTATTTGATTCTAAATTGATTAATCGATCAGTAGCGGTTGTCATCTGCTCCATAACTTTAGCTACAAAATTACATAAATAAACGGTCACTAACCGTCGCCAAAAATAGGCCCAATTCGATTTTAAAGGCCTTTATTGTAAAAATCAGCTGCATACAGTTACGCCAAAACACAAACTTCAACTAAAAAAAATACCCTAGTTCTTTATATTATCGTTTCTATTGGCATACATGGAGTAAAAATTGAAGATTCTTGGCTTTTATTGAAGTCTTTAAATGGTAGCCCAGGTGAAGTCGAAAGGGACACACGTGTTTGTAGAAGGCGCGACAATATGTTTCTCATGGGACCAACCTTTACTAAAATGAAAAACCTGAAAAGTCCTTTTCATTTTGTCAAATTCACCCTCTCTTTAACAAAAACAAAATTTTTACTATTATTTAGACCCAGATGAATTAGCTAATCTGACACATTAATCATGTGACAAACAAGTGGGTCCGATGAACCAATGAGAGGCTGAGATCGAAAACTATTTTGTGGTTGAAGGACTAAAAACATAACTGTTATGCCGCAAAGGGCCTCTCTCTTATGTCCCATTTGAATTTGAATGTTTGATACATTTTTATGATGGGATTAAACGTGTCTACGCTCGATTCGAGTGGGCACTCTACAAACCCATCAATAGGTCCTCTAAGTTTTCAATTGGGCCCTTCAATCCACTCGGGGCCACCACTTCAACATCAACTCTAAAGGCCTACTTATGCCTTTTTACATGGCCCCATGGCTTTTACATTTACACAGTTTACATGGACTTCATCGTTAAAAAGCAATTGAATACAGTGTCGAACCGGAAATTTATTCATTTCACCGGAAGTCAACGTTTATCCGGCCGTTTGAACCAACACAAATCGATATGTACGAAAGCGCCACCTGCTGGGGAAAGAGAGACTATGATATGGGTCATAATAGGTGTCGCCTACACATATCAAATGGACAACTTCCGGTTTCCTTTTAAGTCTTTTATTCCGTTTTATTTTTAAATAAAACTCACATTTTCTACAAATAAAAATAAAAGCCAGCCAACAATAGCGACCTCTTGTGGCACGCGACACTCACACATTGGAATTTAATGTAGATAGCACGTGCTCCCAACCACCCACCCACACCCTAATAAAAGATCACTTCCGGTTTAGACACGGACAATATAGATAAATTGGCTTTAGCTTCCTCTTTTTTCATACCTTTTGTTATTTATTTAAAAAAAATTAGGGGGAGTTTTATAGGTTAAAATTTTCTTAAGCCTAAACTATAAATTAACTAAAATTGAGACAAAACAACTTCAAATAAGTAAAGCTGTTTTTAGCTTGCAGCTTGTCTCTGGCGTGCTTACAAGGGTAGCAAATACAATGTCAACTTGTAAAGTCAGAAGAAGAGAATTGCAGTGAAGCTGCATGGTTCCCATAGGAATAGCTATTCCTGGTTTTCTGCTAATAGAAATACAACGTAAATAGCAAAATAGCAATGTTGATTAATTGTAATCTTTCATAGATATTAAATTTATCCCAGCATTCTTTATCACAATAAAAATGCATTTAGTTAACAAAAGTATTACTCCAACAAATAATATATTTATGTTGACAAAAATTAAATATCTTTAACCTTACTCAAATATAATCAAAAACTTGCATGATTCCTGTTTTCAAATAATTAAAATGCAATTAAATATTGCATAGCTGTATTGGCTCTTAAATATTGCTAAACTTTCTTTAAAATTTGCAAATTGTGATATCCACTACAAATTTCTTTTAAAATGTTACATGTAGAAAATTGTAAAAATTCCTTTTGAAATTCATTAAATTTGTCCAAGATTTTCCAAAAATGGTTTTAATTTAATTAATGCATTAAGTTATTTTGAAATAAAGTTTAATGTGTCGTGTAAATGTGGTTTGAGCGTGAAATTGAGTAGGTTGAGTTTGCACCCTCCAATAAGGGTTGTGTCTATTGGGTTAAACTCCTCCCATTCCTTCTCTTATTGAGTTTTTCCACCGTTTGGCGCGCTGCTTTAAAGCCTATTTTTTCTCTTTCTGCAACTTGGAGTCATTTAACTGATGTGTATTGTATGTGATCGTATGCTCAGAGTGTGTCTCTTTCTTTCTCCACTGTGTAATGTGCCCTATGGATGTTAGCAACCCAAAAGGCCTAAAAGTTACTGTGTGTAATTAAAAAGTTACTTAATGGCAACCGGTGGTAAGAAAAGCTTGGTGGTGAACGAAAACAACAACTTTAATGCATTTACGTCCGGTCAGCTTAATCTTTTTCTTTCTTTTTACACTTCATCTTCCGGTTCCACATTACCATTCGCTCTGCCGCCACCTCCACCACCTCTAATGCCGCCATTACAATCCACCACCGGAACCACATCTTCTTCTACCACTACTACGTCATCCTTAAGGCTTAACGACATGAAAATGGCCACGGCAGTGTTACCAACTACAAAAACTACCAGTAGCTTCAGCGTCAAAGACATTTTAGAATTACCTGAAGTCAAACCGGATGTCACTTCGTCATCTAACCCAACGACAACGTTAAATCATCATCAGCATTTTTTACTACAACAGCATCAGCCGCCAAATGAATCTGTGCCCACAACAACAACCAGTGGAACCGTTGGAACCATTGATGGACCAACAACGACCTCAATGTTATCTACCAATATGGCCGCCGCTGCAGCTGCCACTGGACTGTTATATGGGAATAATTCAGCCGCTGGATTTTATGCTGGACTTAATGATAGCCCTTATGCCAGGTGGATTGCAACAACGCAACTTCCGGATTTGCATTATTCAAGTAAATATAGCTTTTTCTTTTATGTCACTTGTTCTTTTTTTCATAAAAACACCCGTATATTAATACTGTAGTAGCAAAAAGAAAATGGTTAAAAACTACTTTTTCACAAAATCTAAACATAAATTTTCTCATATACAATACATACAGTATAACTTGTTGAATACAATTAAAATTAATTCAAATGAGCTAAATGTTCCAAACTATTTGTAATGTTAGTACAGTATTGGTACAGTATGATTTTGAGTTGTAAGTGGTGATTACTGATTAAGAAAAGTGTGTAAGAATTTTAAAAAAAGATTCCTGTCATGCTATATTAAAAGATTCCTAAAACGAAGGTAAAAAAAACCTTCTGAAAACACTACATTTGACCCCAATTTAGTTCCAACCGGTGCAGTTACTCCAGTACCAAATCTTACAATTAAGTCTATATTCAGTCCAAGTTCTTTATCAAATTTAGCCAGTATCAAAAAGTACAAACCTAACTTAGCTACAGTATATGAAGTGTGCAGACAAAGTGGACTTATCATTTAATAATTAATAACATAAAACGCAACCACTGCGTAATATGGGAGAATACTGACTAGTTTAATTAATTAATCAATTCTGTATTTGCAGTGAACAGTCAAGTGTCACCTGATACCATGTCTAGTCATGTGAGTAATGTCTGTCCACAACTAAGTCCGGACACAACATCATTGGCCGCTACGCCAACATCAGACGTTGCCCACTCACCCTGTAGCATTGATGATGATGAAATAGACGATCGAGATGACGATGGTGTAGATGATGTAGATGACGACGATGATGGCGGCCATTCATCCCCATTAAGCGCCGACACCACGGCCGGTAGTGGTCTAAATGATGGAAATAGTGTCATCGTAGCGGCAGACTGCTCCACGATTGACCATCATCAAAAGTCCAAAATGGGTTCAGACAGTGTGGGTTTGGACGGTAATAGAACAATGCAATCGAAATCGGAAGTGACAAAGAAACGAAAGCGTCGCGTTCTGTTTTCCAAAGCACAAACTTATGAACTAGAACGTCGGTTCCGCCAACAACGCTACCTTTCAGCTCCTGAACGTGAACACTTGGCATCCATAATCAGACTTACGCCAACCCAGGTCAAAATATGGTTCCAGAACCACCGATACAAAACGAAACGCGCCAGACAGGAAAAAGGTTTAGATATTAACCCACTTCCGTCACCGCGAAGGGTTGCAGTTCCAGTTCTAGTACGTGACGGAAAACCGTGTCAGCCATCATCATCAACAGCTGGTGGCACATCTAGTGCTCAGTCCGCCATTAGTCATCATCACCACCACCATAAAATAGCCGCCATGCATGCGGCTGCCATTGGACTACAACATCCGGTCAGTGTTACACCTTCTCACAACGTTATCAACATGGCTAATATTGCTGCTGCCGCTGCTGCTTCAGACATTCCAGCGCATCACCACCACATGAATGTCATTCCTTCGTACCCCTTTCATCATCATCAGGCAAGATGGCCGTGGTGATGCCACCCTCACTTCCTTCCACCCATTCCCACTAGTTCGCCCCTTTACTTATCTTCAAATGTAACGCTGGACGAGTGACATCATTCAGTGCCTTCATTTGACATCATTTGCGTCACTCCATCGCTCGATGATGGGTGAGTGGCGCCATAGTTTTCTTTTTTTTAATTAAATCCTCTCTATTTTACCACTGCACGTGCGTTTCCATGACATCTTATACCAAAAACTGTTCAAAATCGCCGATAATAACAGTATTAATGACGTCACCTGTCGACGCCATCTTTTATTCGAAATTCAATGACATTTTATCATCATCTTCAACCTAACAACCCTTTTTCATAATATTAAATGTCGTTTCCGCTTTGTTGCTTAAGTGGTCTTCCGGTGACCATACAACAACACTTCCTCCTTTCATTTGGTAACCCTGTCAGGCCACGTGGATTGCAATAAAAATGTCATTAACTTTGAAAAAGAAAGCATTTAAAGAGTTATGTGAGCAAAAGTGACGAATTCATCAAATATTAGATAGTTTATTATTTATGTGAACTTCAATTAAGAATTGATTTAATTACGTTAAAACCTCTAAATTAACAAATATAATATTATTTTATGCTGAAAACTAAAAACCAGATAAACTTCAAGAACTACTATAAAGTTCCAGAAATTTACAAAACACCAATATCCAGACCATGAATTTTTTTTTGCCACAACTCGCTAGACTCTAGTCACTCTGTAAAAAATGATTCAAAATATTAAGGTATAATTGCATCCACGTGACCTGACTTTAAATGGGCCATAAAGTCCTAAGCCATCTTTTATAATATTTTAGCTTGAAATAATTGAGCTGGCTGGCTCAGCATATCAAAAAATAAGCATAATTAATTAACTATTAATAACTAATTACTCAAACAGTTCCTTCTATCAAAACCGGTTTTAACGACTTTCACATTTTTTTATTGGCCAATTTTTATTTTTATTACACCCATACACTACCTACTGTATACCTAGATTTTTTTTATTATTATTACTAAAATAATAAAAAAAGGGCTTAATGGCACCATATTAAATTCCCTCAAACCACATCATCAAAACGTCATCACCGTTTTCTCTCTTTTTCAATTAAATGTCTTCAATTATCAATATAAATCGATTTAACTGTACATAAAATTCTAATCATATCGAAAAAAAAATATTTAATAATTGGTAATTGTTGACGTCATCAATTTCTCTCTTATTATTTCTATTTGTAAATAACAATAATAAAAATAAAATTTTAATTGAAAATTTATTTATACTTTTTTATTTATTTATTTTTTGTGTTTGTGTCGTCTGCTGTGGAGAGTTTTCTCAGGATTTAAAATCCCCTTCCCACAATTCTCTTCTTCTGCACTTTTATTTTGTCGCAAAGCGGAAACGGAAGTTCACATGGGGAACAACAGAAAAAGTCCTGCCAAGCGGAACAGGAAATACAAAAAGCACAGATAAAGCACGTGGCATCATGCGCGCGTGCTCAGTTACTCCTTCTTTTGTTTAACCAAACAATAAACTGTAACTTTTATTATTTTATATTTTAAAAAATATTATACTGCATTTATCTAGTGATCAGTTTACCTAACCTCGTTTCAAAATTTCCTAAATTTCACTAAAAAACAAGTTGTTTTATCAAAAAATAAATAAGTTAAAAATGGGAACAAATTACATAAATTTCTATACAGGGGTGTCATCCTATAAGAGGTCAACAAAACCAACTTTTTATGTAAATTTTAAATTCCATTATTCATCCAACTAAATTATTAAAATCAACTATCGAAACTCTAGCCTAGAAGATATAAAAAAAAGTTGCAGCAACTTATTACAAAAGTCCTAAGTTGCAGTGTAGGTCATATTAACATGATAGACTCAGAGCAGAGCGATTAATTTTCATTTTGTGTTGTTAATCCTCATAGACCCAGTGTCTATTTTTCCTCCTGCCATGAATTGATGATGTGATGATGCCAAAAGTCTACATTATGTTCCTAAATAGTAATGATGTTGATTATGAGGAGTCAATCGCCGCTGGAGGGCGCTTGATCCCCTTCTCTCCCTTTTCCCCCCAGACTCTCTTATTCATCTTTACTTACAACAATCCAATTGTATAAAACAGATGTTTAGATTTTAATTTATCCATCCCCACCCACCCACCACATACTTAGTCTCTTTAACTCAAGTCATGTGATTATACACTCACACACACTAGCTCCACCCCCTGCTAGCGACCGGTGCCATCAAATCTAATGCCAAAGCAAAATGTAATTTCGTATAAGCAAAAAATATCGACTTTTAAGCCTTACTGATCATTAAATTTTGGGGAAGGGTATAAGAGCAAACTGCTAAATCTCTCATGACGTCATTGAGGCCACCATGCTGAGAAGAATTAATCAGCAGTTTAAATCTGTGTGTGTGAAATATTAAAACATTTTACGCTTAATAATATAACTTAGCAGTGCGTCTTAATAGTCTTTTATTACTCTATTTTTTATTCATTAAATGTAATTCTTTACTCATTAACACGTGTTAAACTCCTTAAGGAGTCCATCCGACCAGCTTTGCTTTCAATAAATGCTCAATAACTGCTAAAATTAAAACTAAAATATTTAGAAGCAATTACAAAAGAAATTATCAACTGAATTAATTGAATTTGAAGTGCAGTAAAACAAAATGGTTTAAAACCAATTTCAAAAATATATTAACCTGCTCAATAACTAAAGTTTACATGAGACTATTAATTCTTAACTTTTACTTTAAAGCTACCGCATCATCATCATCATAAATTTACACATTTATTAATCAATTAAAAAGATCGTTTTCATCGATAAGCTAGTTTTACTAATACAGTAGTTATATTAACATCCAATCCGAACAACAACTGAGGGTTTGGTATAGCCGTAAAGTTAACAGACAGTTGAATAAATATGGCATCTGATATTGTGTTGATTTAATAGTATAAAGTTTACATTGAGCATACTGTTTTAGGACTGATACATTAAAGTAAATCAATGTGAAATGCTAACAATATTAGCTAGTAAAATCAGGAGACTTCTCCTTTGCAGACCACCGTCCACAAACAAAAGCAGTCTACATAAAAATAAGTTAACCATCGATTATTTATTTTGAAGTTTTGCTAGTATACCGGTAAGCATAATGATTAATAATACAATAGGAGGTCAAAGAAGTTTATAAATAAATAACGACCACTATACAGTCACTCTACTTTCATAGGAGAAACTCAAGCACAACTGACACTAAACTGTACATCAAATAGATGTCCCATTTGCTGACCAAAACATCATATCAGTCAAGAAAATATTTAAATAGAAACTCGCCTATAGAATAACACAATGTAAATAAAACGCCAAAATAGATTGACCTTCATAATTACAACTTATTGGCTAAATCATTAATAAAAAAAAACAATAAGTTGAAAAATGGGACACGACATATTGATCAAAATATAACGTAAATTTGCTGAATGACAAATTTAACATCTCTAAATGTGAATTTACTGACTGTAGAAATTAAATTCTATCAACCCCCAAGAAAACTGAGAAAAAAAAGTTAACTTTAAAACACATCCAAACCCATAAGTTATTCCCATAGACGTTCTGATAATCAAAATGGCCATCAAGACTGGTATATCATCAGTTTCCGGTTCATCCCTGACATAATCGACACAAAAAGCGGCTGAACTTGCATATTTTTATCAACTTATCAGACTGTATGTAGTAAAAGGGTCATTGTACAATGTACAAATAGCCTTAATGGTCACATGATCAAAAATGGAGCTTGCTTTTTTTTCCTCAGTGCTATCACTCTCACTTCAATGCCTTAATTCAATAACATTAGCTCCTTTTTTCCTTTTCTTTTTTGGCGAGAGAAGGACATCACTTTATGGCGCTTGAATGATTTCTTCTTCCACCTCATCCCACCCCCACCATCTCCATCATCCCATCCCATCAATAGAGTTGACCCATCCTTTGAGTTTTTGTGATCCCTCAGCACCGCCCGCCACACACACACATACAAACACACACTGATTTTATAGCGGGAAAATAAAATAAAAACTGTTATCGATATTATGTGTATCGTCTACTTGCTAAGCCATTTAGAGATTTATCATGTGACACGGTCAATTTATCACTCTCACAGAGCTTGCGCAGCAAAAACGCTAATAAAGTCCGTCTTTTAGCGGTTAGTGTACTAAATTGCTAATAACGAGAAAGCTATCTTAGGTATCGTATCAATTATTTTATAGATAAAACTGTAGTTATATTAGCGATTAATAACGAGATTTTCCGAGCTTCAAAATTAAATGTTTCATCACTGAGAGGTATTGCAAGATTTTCAATAGAGAAAGCTTAAAAATTCATCAACATTCAAAATGTTTAGCTAAGAATAATAAGGTGTTCAAAAAAAGTTTAAAAAACTACTCTTTACAAAATACTGTACTTTAATAACTCTTACAAAATTTGACAACTCCAAAGCAACTCCTTTAAAAGTTATCGATTATTTGTCCTCCACACAAAGGACATTGATCAACTTATTTTCCACCAAGTATTATGTGGGCGTGGTTATATGGGAAAAATATATTGAAAATAAGAGTACTGTAGCAGCATACTACAGTATAAATGTGATGCAAGTGAGGGTGGCATGAGATGAGGTGAAATGCGATGGTGACTGACCATCCAATCCATGTACAGTACATGTACTTATTAATGAAGTGCTGGGCCCCACCACCTAAAGGCACCTACGGTCTAAAGATTAATCCCAAAGATTAATTTAAAATGGAGGGAAAAGAGAAACGATGGGGCCCGCTGGTAGCTTATAATATAGCCTTAACCCTAATATCCTGTTAGTAACATAAACCTAAATCCCTCTCTCCCACCCCATCCCATAACACCCACTTTCAAAATCCTTATATGACTTTTTGTCTTTCTATTTCCAACGGCGTTTTATACGTGTGCACCTCATAAATATCACTTTTCGCGCCATAAATAACCATCTCCCACCCTAACTCAACTCGCCATTATTATACCCCACCACTACCTCCTTATCCCTCCCCCTAAACACCAGCCATTTTTATATATCTTTTCTCTTTCGCTTCAATTCGCAATAACGTAAACGCAACGGATGACAACTGTCATATGGCGGCCATTCATGACGTCAATGAAAAATACATTGCACAACTATATTATTATTGTATTTGTAATAAATAATGCGCATGCGTAGTGCTGAGCTAAATATATTGATAACTCAGTTTCCGACCAAAGTCAGGGTAAAGGCATGATGATGTTAAGTTATTTCTTAAATATGGAAATCAGATTAAACGATTTAACAATTGCAAAACAAAAGTCGTAGAAATTCCTTAATATAATAGCTTAATAATTAGCTTACTACATGTACTGTATTTAAATAATGGTGCACGCTATATTATGTATAGCACATGTAACCAATTAAAAGTTGGAAGAAAAGATATTATGAAAGTGCCGTATACATACTGCATAAAATAACATCAATAATACTGCATCATAAAAAGTTTTTGTAATTATTCATCTTATATCTGCCAATATTTCAATGATAAAACATAACTAAAAATATACTGTAATCATAACTTATTTGATAACCATCTATAATATTTGTAGTTAAACGAAACCAGTTTTTTGCCAAATTTCTGAGTAGTATTCAACCAATAGTAAAGGCTTATTTTACCTGTTAGGGCATGTAGAGGTATGTCATAGAAGTCCCATTCGCAACTAAGGGCCTTTTGCCACCTACTGGTATTAGCTCCGGGAATGTTAAACCTATTAAAAAAATAAATAAATGAGAAAGAGCAATTAAGAAAAAATTTTCTTCCATGTTTGTTCAATCAGCAGGAGATAATGACAAAAGTCAATTACAAGCATCAAACACCGGAAATGACAATCAAAACGGAAGTACAGGGAGCGCTGCATACATATACATAATTCACTTATAATCACCACCATATTTAACATATAAAAAATTTAGTCATAAAATGTAGCAGATAAGAAGCCAAAATGGTGTGCAAAACTGATAAAGATGCAAAAACAGTAGAAAAAAATTTCTTACGGAAGTCGTTTGTAGTTTCAAATTTTGTTTTTTTTATATTCATAGTTTTCATTTAGCGCATGCGTATACATAGCGCATACAAATTAAGATAAACGATCGGTTTTAAGACTACTACAGTAAAAACGTTGGATTATCCCTTCAGACAAATCGCTCAATCTCAATAAATGACGTCATGTTCTTTGCGTCCCTACCAATGTCCCAATGAAATTAAAACGGAAATCCAAAATGACGTCAAAAGTTATGTTTCCAAATCGTCAAAAACCTTTAAACCGAATGGGCATTTCCGTTTCAACCCCAAAATATAAAAAAAAAACTTAACACCACTTCCGGTTAAATGACAGCCATCCGACAATGAGTAAAACCGGAAGTTGTCGAATGAAATAATCGTTCAATCGATCAGTATTGTGTGGATGGAGAGCCAAAGTAATTCAGTCTGACCGCTCAATTGAAAACAGCAAGAATCGCTGTGTAAAGAAACGACAGTTTATGCGGTTACATTTTGAAGGATCATTCAATGGAGAAAATCGGCAGAAAATTAAATACTGTACTGCATGTACTGTACTTTCAATGTCCAAAATTTTTTATCAAATATTTAAAAACTTATCGAATAGGCACAACAACAAAATGCAAACGTTCATTAATTCACATTCAACTGAATTTTTAAGCATATTAAATAGAAACTGATTTTCTCCACCCTCACACACATGTCATTTGCAGTTAAATAAAATTTGTAGCAGACGATTTTAATATTTAACAATCATTTCCCGTCGTTTTTCTTATTTCTTGCGTCGCCATTTTCTTTTTATATTGCAATATTTAAATATTTATAAAATCCAATAAAGTTAAATAAATAAATAAAAATGGCTTTTGTAAGCGGGAAAAATTTGCATCACGTGACTAAAGTTGGCAGGCTGACTCCGCCTATCCATTCAAAACCTTAATATTTTTTTTATTTTTATTATCTCCACACGTAAAATTCCATTTCCATGCAAATGTCCCATAGCGGGTGGCTGTTTTTCCCACCCCTACCCCTGCTGTGTGTGTTACTTTTCCCGCCCTTTTCTTCATTTATGATTGGCTGTTGAATATTGCACACCTTTATATCATCATCATCACCGCCATGATGGAGCTATAGACAAGCCTTTCATATACAGTACACAGTAAAAGTAAATCTATAAATAAACAACGCTATCGATTCGATTGTTTGTGCTTTGTTATCGATTCTATGTAGTCGATATTGTATGTGCAGTACAAAAGACACCGACCCACCGCCACGCCTTTTCAGAGTCCTTACACCGGAAGTTAACTTCCCAAACATATAATATCGATTGGTCATTTAGAAGTAACATAACAAAGCAGCTCTTTCTTCAAAAAGATTTAGTAAATCTAATTTATAAATCTAATGAAAATCAATAAAAATAATGCAGTTTGTAAAATGGTTCTGCTGCCTAATCTAGTCATTTCATAATTATTGTACTGTACTTTTTAAGTTTTGAACGTCCGCACACATTTGTAATGTCATCTAAAACTCAAATTGAGATGCTAAACATTGACAAAAAAACTAAAAGATTGATTAAATCTTCAATGTAAATCTGCTAGAAATATCGAAAATGATGCTACTTCTTGTCCTCCACGATGACGAGATCAATACAATTATTATTTTCTAAACATTAAATAAAATGAAGTCTCATTTTCAAGTTTGGCTATTTAATTTAGTTTAAACATACAGTATTTGACCTTTTAAAGATATCCTCGACTCTACAAGACATTAAAATGAAACTACATTTGGCTCATGAAGTCCTGAAATGAAAACCTGAAATCCAATAAAATCACGTGATCATATTTAAAAAAAAAATTCCTCGCATAGTTACAAAACAAACATACAAAAAGAGAGTCACGTGGCTGTGGGTTTCGATTACATTTCCCACACCAATATCATCCAAACTCTTAAAAGTCACACGCGCGTGCAACCTCCTCAATAAAATGGCTTCAAAGCCGGAAGTGGCCATTTTACTCACTCTCAGTAAACTGATACTGCCACGCGATACACCTCATATCATCTTACACCACATGACGTCATCATCAGAAACAATAAAAAAATCACAGCTGATTGAATCACTCGGCAGAGAAGTGTCCCAGGAACTCCAAAAAGTTAACCTCTGAACTTTGTAAAACTCAAACTACGACAAAACGCCTTTATGGTGGGGCCCAAACACCGACACAGAAATAAACAAAAATAAGTATAAAAGGGCCGAAAAGTGAAAAAAAAGTCTCCTTTATGCAAAGGTGTTAGATTGTAAGGTGTCAAAGGTCATCGGCTAAAAGGAAGGGAGTCAAGGGACAAAATGATAAAGAATACATTTAAGGGGGGAGTTGGATGGGTAAGTAAAAAGGCGTGAGATTAAAAGGAAGGTAGACTTTAGGATTGGGGCTAACTGAATTTAAGTAGAAGCCCTTTTTCAATCGATTTAACATGCCTTTAGCCCTTAAAATACAAACACACTATCAAATTCACCCTATGCCAGTAGCCAGATGCCTTTACATCAACTCAAAACGCCCCTTGATAACAATAAAAGTTACCCATATACTGTATTAATAATGTGTGCAAACTAAATGTATTCCTATATTATCGAATTTTACTAACTAATCATTATACCGGTATAGCTACACGTACTGCTGTAGTTATCAATACAGTACTGTATAGTATATCGTTTGGTACCTTTATACAGTAAATTGGAGTAGTGAAACATTAATGTGGTTAAAACACTAAATCTATTTTTATAGAAGTATGTTGTAAAATTAAACCATACGCACATCCCTTACACTATACAACACTGTACAAACAAAAATGACTATACCACTAAATTGAAAACAGATTAAATCTCTCCCAAATAATAACTGGTCCGTCACTAAAACATCACCTTGGTAGAAAAATTAACATCCGATCGATTGGGCGGTTGCTATGACAGCAGAAACCATTCCAATTAAACAAACTCATCAATTAATTTTTTTTGGCGTCAATTTCGTCTGAAAATTCTAAATCGATTAACTTCTCACAACAAAGCTTATAAGATTGACTAAATCCTCACTTCAATTTTTCTTATTTGCCTGGCAAAAACGGCTTAAAAAGTGTTTAAAAACAGCTTAAAACAGTTTGTATTAAAAATGGCAGTTGGGGCAAAAGCAGCTGCAATTTAAGCCTTAAATGCCCTTTGCATGAAAACATGAAACAAGAGCAATGTAGGGGGTAGGTGTAATTAAGAAGGATGGTCATTACTCATTACGGGAGAAGGCTTTGACCACCGGTCAGTGCTAATGTCCATCTACACTTACACCCCTGCTGGTAAGTAAATGCACGTGTGTGCATGGGTGAGAGGACCTTTTATTACAACTCTTTTCGAGGCCCTTAGGTGTTTCAGGTGCACATACTAAAAGACTCTTTTAGTGTTTGCAGGTGTGAAAGTCTATTGTTTGTTCAAAAGACTTTTTTTTAAACACTCACCTACCGACTTTTACAAGAAAGTCATTTGAAAAAAATACTCGGGAGCACCACCAATGACGTCACATAGATGCTCAAATTCAATCATACAGTAAAATTTTATTGCAGCCTGAAAGCTAAATTTCGTATCTAAATTCGGTGTATATATTTTTAGTACTTTATTTTCAGACATTTCGAATGTTAGTTTCCATCAGTGACGGTTAACTATTTTAAACATGACTTTAATAGTTGATCTTAAAAAGTTAACACACTACATAAGTCTATTTCACACTTGGGAATTAGACACAAGGACTTGAGCTAAGTCTTCACAATCCAATAATTGACAAAATTGCTTGTTAAAACCTACCTCTAATACAACCTACTGTCAGTCAATCTCGTAATAATAAGTTTAATTGCTTATTCTGACTTTTAAGCTTGTTTAAAATATCTTGTACAGTATTTGAAAGACTTCTAGTGTCATACATTTTGTTTCAAATCTATTTCAAAGGACTGAACCGGACGCTTGGTAATGGACAATTGCATTTTAATTATTTAATACTGAAGCTTCGTATAATAAATTATCCAGTCTAAATTAGATTTTAATGCAATAACTCCCACATTTAAGTTTATGCTTAAAAAAAAGGATACCAAAGCTAAATGATGGCATTCACATGTAAAGTTCAGTTGGTTATTTAAGTTAGTGTGACAAAAAAAAGTTATGTGGAAAAATGTGAGAGCCAAATGTAACCAGTGTCCAACTTTTGCAAGGGATCATCAACAAATAAAACTGTTTGACATTTAAAGCAAAAGTATCCATCTTTCTCTTATTCTTCATCTTCTTTTTATGAGAAAAAAGGCATATAGAGGGCGTTTTACATGTCAGGTGAGTTGAAATGGAGCTATGGGGGTTTGAGGCTCACAATGGCCATGAATAGAGGCTCCTGTTGTCCATGTGTAATGTAGGATGTGATGAGAGGGGCCGAAGGGGGCTCTAACATTCAATACCTACATTATTCCGACCAGTTAGACACCTTTGTCAGCCATTTTCAACAACAACAGCTGCTGTTTCCAACTTTTACACTCCCCACACCCCTATCCAATGTCCCACCATCCTAGAATACGGTCCAAAGGTTCCCTATTTTTTGGCACTTACGTACCCCTTAGAAGTTCACTTTTAGTGAAGTACCACTCAGTTAGATAAGGTCAAAAATTGAGTCCAAGTGGTACGCGTACTCTTAGGTTGAAAACCAAGATTGCTTAGTCAATTGTACATATCCATAACTCAAAAACACGCATGCGCAGCTCACTTTTCTTTATTTCTCAAAACAAACTCTTGTACAGTATTATCAAAATCAAAACGTTTTTGATATATCTAGAGTGAAAATGTTGTCCAATTGGCATGTAACAAAATGGTGACCCATAACCTTTTTAGTGTTAAATAATTTTTCATACGATAGATATCGTTTGACTATCAATCAGCTGTCATTTTGTTTGCTATTTGACACCTCACATTTCATACTGCAGTTTTGAGACATACGATAAATAATAAATTTTCCTCAGGTACTAAAAGTAAAAACATGTCAAACTTAGACATGTATCACTACTGCTAATGAGAATACGTCATTGGCAGCTCCAAACCACATAAACACACACCAAAGTCGATTACATGCGTTGTAATGTACAAAGTTGCTACTTTTAAGGGCAAACAACGATTTTAATTAAAATTTGACCATCTAGCCAAACAGTGTCAACATGCTCAAATTAGATAACCAGGCCTATTTCATGCAAACACTAATTACAGGAAGCATAACATACTCTGTAATTAAACCCTAATCCAAACAACAATGTTATAAATCAGCTGAAATTAAGCAAAAATTAACTTATAGGATCAATTATAATTGAGCAAAATTAAAAGTTGTTTTAAAGCAACTTTACTCTAAGATAATTAAGTCTTGAAAGATCCTCTTTAATATAAAAACTATTCACAATAACTAAATGCTCGCAAGTGGCTACCAATTTTTTCATAATAAAAAAGTATATCAGTTATCCCATTTTTTATGTGAGCCTATCCACATTACATAGAAACTCTTTCAAAAACAACACATGTGACATATTTGAATAAAACTTGTTAGTTCCCATCAGTGATTGCTAACTATTTTAAACATGACCTTGATAGCTGACCTTAAAAGTTGATCTTAATCACACTAAACAACTTATCTATATTAGTATAATAAAATAAATCCCTAGTTATTGCCACTGTCACATTTCGTCCTCCAAACGGGTGATTAACAAGATAAAATCACAAAGATTTTATTTCAATGTCAACACAGAAAAAAATTAAACTAAAAAAAAGGCGATTTGATTATTAATTTTATTAAAGACGACACCATACGATATAACAAAATAAATCGGGATACTGTATCTGTTATCAATGGCGCCACTGCTACCAACGTCATAGCCTCTGATACTAATTGATAAGACAACACATAAATAAAACAAACAAAATAAATAACTGATTAATATTATCTAATAAATTTAATAAAAAATTAAATAAAATATATTTTTTAATTTTTTTCAAATAAAAAATGTACTCGAAAGTTGCTCATTACTTTTTTTTAAGTACAATTTAAACGCAAGTATCTTATTGGCGAATATATTGATTATAATTTTCTCTCAAACAAAATAAAATAAAATCTTTTGGTGAATTTTAGACACTAAATTTGACATGTGAAGATTCCGAACTTGGTTAAGTTCCCATCTGAATGGGAATGTTGATATTCCCATATTTTGTTATGATGAGATGTAAAGTGGTTGTTGTAAAGTCTAAATGGCTATTGCAATTGACATCCCAATATGTTTTTGTGTACATCACGTGATGCCAAAAAGTCCCCTTCCACTCTCATCTCAACCCGTTTTTTTCTTCTATCCTCCCATAATAGTCAGATGAGCTAGTGGGGTCAACAATAAAATTGAATTGGATTGAAGTGGAAATGGAAAAAGCCTTTAGTAGCAGACGATCAACAACAACATCAACAGAGATGAGCAAGAGCAGAGAGACCATCTCGTTTATATTGAAAACGGAAATCATTCATTGCGTCATCTCATGCTTCTTTTCAAATTTATTACAACCAAAAGCAACCGACCATTAAATCCTTCAAATTGCTCCACCCCTCCCACAACAATAAAGTATGATAGGAAATGGATACCACTCTCTTACAAAAAAAAAAATAATTTACTTTCAGTTAAATTTAAGACCAGCCTTCTCAGACCATTTTGTTTCAGACTTGTTTTCATATAAGCCGACATGTTAATGTTTCAGGCAAGTATCAACATATTTTTATAAAATTTCAAGTAATGTTTAAATGTTTCAGATCAATATTAAAATGCTGTTACAACAAGTGCAGTTTTAAATGGAATTTGATGCTTCAAAAGAATTGTTCATGCTCCAGACAAGCTACAATTTGTTTTCAATATTCTATAGCTTTTAAATTTAAAATCCATACCGGTATTTTATAAAGTCTTTGCTTATAGTGACATTGTCCTGTTTACATGTTTCTGACAATTGTTTCAAAATGTCTAAAGATGTTTTTGTTAACGTAACTGTCTATCAAGATTTCTACCTTCAATTTCCTAGCTACTACCAATTTTTAAAATGTTTATCTCATTTGGAATCAGTCTGACCATTTTTCATGCTTTTGTTTAAAATTAAATAAATAATATTCATTCTTCAGTGATTTTATTTTATAATGTAAGTGTTCATGCTGTTTCTGTCCAGTTGCTACTGTATGCCACGTTAAAGTGAACCACAGAGTCTATGATGATCAATGTATTTCATACACCCAATGAAATCGGTGTTTCATTTTTACATGGCATAAAGACTAATCTTTATCTTTTAGCTAAAGTCTAGATGTCCATTGGCCATCCGTGACCTTATAGGTTTTTAAAAATGCCATCAACAAGGCCATTCAACTGCTATATATGTCCTTGTTCACCATTTTTTTTTAAATGTTCCAACACTAAAGCTCCTCCTACAAATTCACTTAAGTGAATTACAGCAATTGTAAGTTATAAAATTTTATTTCTACATCCAGAGATGAATGGATGGAGGCAGTTACACTTTCGCATGATAGTTTTTTTTGCTCCTGTATTAACAATAATAACAAACAATAAAAAGAAAGAGAGAAAAGACAAAACGTGATATATGAAGCAGAAAAGCATTTAAATGGAAACGCCTCAATTGTTTTTTCCCTATAATGCAACTGTCATCATCATTATTACAATTCATCACTCAACATACACAAACACGCCTATTTTTTATATTTATATTCATCCTTACTTACTTAATCAGCCAATAATTACGCATCAATAAACAACAATAACAAATGCTTACTCACATTTGCTTCAATGCCCATGCTCAATATAAATGTTGGCAAAACATATGTTGCAAATGGCGTTAATTGGCCATAAAATTCAATTGAACATCAACGCCAAATTATTAATATTTCAACTAATATACACATATCAAAGAAAATTTTTTTTCTCTTTTTCTGATACTTATATGATTTCTACATTAAATATTTATACTTTATAAGGGGAAAAAACATGTGAATTATGGGAATCAAGTTACGTAAATCAAAATACGTGTATTATAGGTGTTAAATGTACAATCAGTAAATAAAACATAAGTTAATGCGGCAGTATCATAAGCAATACGATTTTTTCTCTCCCTAAGATTGAAAGTTGATACGAATTGGATAATCAGCCGACTGACTTTAACGTCATTTTAGTTATTATCACTGTCACGTTCAATTAGTTACAGTTCATAAAATAATTAAATTAATGTAAGTAAATTAATTTTTGAGTTATTAAAAATTATAGTTTCATTGTCATAGAACCCATTATATTAATTTGAATTCAAAGTAACGCGATATTCTTCCCCGTATAACACATAAAGTTATCGTTAAGCGAGTGTTACCGAATCTCAACTTTATGATGTTTAGAATAGACAGTAGCGACGACTAGCGGCTACTCCTTCAGCTTGAAAGTCATAACCGCGAGAATTTAAAATGTAAGTCAACATCTATCATTATAAAGTATAAAATATTGACGATTTCACGGTAATTAAAATATTTTTAAAAATAAATAAAATTAAGAATCAATTCTAAATTTCATTTTTTTGTTTAATTTCAATACTTTATACTGAACTCAAATTATTCCCTAGAAAGATTAATTCAGTAGTGTTCTCATCGTTCTGTTTTGATTTAAAGATCAAAATTTCATTATACAGTATTATCTTATAACTTAAATGCAATACAAAATTAACTATGAAACTCCCTCAAACTGAAATTAAAACTTTTAACATTATTATGACTACTGACAGCAAACTACGATTGTATTCAGAGCATAGCGTTAACTAAAAAGCCACCATATTACGTCATTTGGATTCCAACCAAATGCGCAGAAACAAGTCACACACAACCACTTTACAATCACCACAACAAACAAAAAGTGTACTGCACTTTCCTTCATAAAATCAATGTCTTAGCGCATGCGTGCCTAAGCATTAGCATAGCATTGCAGGTAGTATAGTGGGTGGTTTAAGTAAGGATGGCAAGGACAAGGCCATTAGATCTAAAGAAACTAAAGTGGCTTCGCCAAAGGGACTGTGGGTTTTAAACACAGTAGACAAAACCACATCGGTTCAGTTCATCCAGTCAGATCGTCTGGGGAGGCGTGGATGCATAAGCAAGGGGTATGTCCCTATCCAAATACTAACATTATAAACATCAGCACATTATTACTCAATGGCATTACAACCACATCGAGACCATCAACAATAATTATTAACAGCTAGTTAAAATACGAATGTAAGTAACGTTTTGTATTTCATAAATTTATACCTAAATATTAAATTAATTTGCAAGCTTAATCGATTAGATTTATTAAATACCGGTATATACGGTGTCAGCAGTAAGCACCAAATTTAAATTAGAAATCAATAAGCTTTCAAATCACGGTATTAAATACCGTTAATCATGTTGATAAAATTAATATTGACCTTGGCCAAACAATTGAAAACAAGAAGGTTATTTTTTATGTAAGCAATTATCCTGTTTCTTCTCCCCCATAACCCCCAAAATTTGACCTTATTTAAATATTAAAACAAAACGTTGAAGTTGCAGATGCATTCCATCGATGTATTAAGTTAATAGTTATATATAACGTTTAATACCAACGCTACATCAACCTGTACTAAACACCAGTAGACGTCGAACTGTTATTAAGTGCAGGACTGCTTTACACTATAGGAATGTTTTCTAAATGTCAATTCAAAGTCAGCAAATATAGTAATTGTTATTCCAACATTGTGAAAACATTGAAATTAAAATACGTTTTTCTTGTTAAACCGGATTTGTTTCTTAGGCTACTCTCGCTTAATTTCCTGTTATTTTTTTTTTAAGTTTCCATAGCAATGTGTGTCGTCACCATTTACAGATAATTATTAGGTACAATTGTATTCGCTATACAAACATGTTAGATAACCTAATAAATTGCCTTCCAATACAGAAAGAAATTTCATTTGTTTGGTTTCACTATTTTAGCTGTAATAAGTATTCAGTTGTGTTATTTAGTTATACGATTGGCTAATTTTCACACTTCAAATTAATTTTATTACAAGCAACAATATTTACAGTATGATCTACGATATCTCACAAAATAAGTACTTTAAATATTAATTTAAACTTTTAAAAGAGTTTATGAAATTTTTATAAAAAAAATTCAAATAAAAGTCTGAAGCATTTGCTGAAATTCATTTGATTTTGGCGTCGAAAAAGCCATTCAAGATGAACCATTTCGTAATATTATAGATAATAAATGTGGCAATATTTACATTTAATGACGATACTGTAGGTTAAAGTACTTATTAGTATGTAATACAGTTAATTGATATTTATATTAATAATTAAATTCAGACTAGGCCCAGGACTCGGTTCAAGTATTGTATTATAATGACGTAACCTCGATAATAGCTGAATTGACGAAATTTCTAATTGATGCTACTTTAAGAAGATTAAATTTCATTATTTTTTTTTAGATTTTTTTAATAGTTAGCTAACCTTGATAAACACTTTTAATTGTTCAATGTCATGTTCTTCAAGTCGGTTCAACTAATTTGCTTTTTAATACAGTTAACAAGGTTAATCCTCCAATACTACGTACTTAATTAGCTGACTACTCTTATCTTGGAATAGTAAGTACAATAGTTAACATTTTGTTTAGTCACAAAAAGCCAGATTTATTCAGCTAAAAAGATGTTTTAATTCAAGAAGTTCCATTTTGAAGCAGTCAGGCATTGTAAACACTCGAAAATTGCAGATAAATCGATCTGTCGTTGTATTTACTCTAGTGTTTACATAATGAAAGCGATATTTATCGATTTGTAACGATTGAAAAAGGTTGTTGCAACCTAATTTCACGTTTTCAACTGTTAAAATCACTTTCTCACCATATTTTGAGGTCAAACTTCACTTAAATTTTACTGCTTTACAGGGTGTCAACAGACACTGTCAGTTTCATAAACCCATCAAATTGGTTAATTGCATGTTAAATAAATTAATCTCTTTATATTTTGCATTTACAGTTAGCCCTTCAGCAGACAATAAAAAATGAGATACATCGGTGTATTTGAAGGGGCAAATGCCTTAAACCGGTTAAGGCTATTTACCAATGGAACATTTACACGATTGGCTGGTCATCGGCACTGCCACTCATCTGGCAAAATTGAATACAAGCCAATTAAAAAAGTCATGGTAGCCAACCGAGGTAAAACTGTTCCTTTGTATTATTTCCACAATAAATTCTACAAATGTTTTTAAATGTCACTAGTGGAATAACACACAATAAATTGTGTAAATATTTCACATTTTTTCTTTCCTGCTATTGTTGTTGAGCAATAATAAGGAAGATGCTGCCAAATTTATTTTAAGTTCTTGGAAGAGTAACATTTTCAAGTAACTTTCAATTATCTTTTTTTTTATAAATTTGAAACTAATGCGTAAATGTTATTCCGTCAATAATCCAAACAAGGATAAAATAGTATTAAAATACTTTCAAACAATCATAATTGCAATTCTTCGTGAAAAGATTAAAATATCCTCAATTATGAACAGTTTGCACCTTTCTAATCCTAAACATTGCATAACCGACAAAAGTACAAGGTAAAATTAACGTAAATCATTCACACAGTTTTCTACCATTTAAAACCACGCAAATCTCTATACGTATATTATACTATCTGAAAATCTCTAATGAATAACCAACGTAACACTTCAAAGATTTATACTTTCCCCACTAAGCTTTATGTTAAATGTAAATCAAATACTGTACAGTATTAAAAACAGCTGTTTTGTCTAAACATGAACATTAAAGCAAAACATTGCATTTGCAACAGTTTTGATTTGAATTGTATCATTATTTGAAATTAAAATGGGAAGCTGCCTTTATTTACAGGTGAAATTGCCATTCGTGTATTTCGAGCATGTACGGAACTCGGAATTCGATCAGTGGCGGTTTATTCGGAACAGGACAAGATGCATATGCATCGGCAAAAGGCTGATGAGTCCTACTTGATCGGCAAAGGTCTCCCACCTGTAGCTGCCTACTTAAACACCAAAGAAATTATCAAAGTAGCTAAGGCAAGTATCTAAAACCGAGTAAAAACCATCCCAATGTTTAATTGCAATAGTATGATAGGAAAATGGAATCGACGCTATACACCCTGGCTATGGTTTCCTCTCTGAAAACGCAAATTTTGCCCAAGAGTGTGTTGACGCTGGTGTACGTTTTATTGGTCCAACTCCTCAAGTTATGGCTCGAATGGGAGACAAAGTCGCGTCTAAAATCGCAGCTGTTGAAGCTGGTAAATCTTCTATAAAGATACTCTACTGGAATTCACTTAAAAAATTAATTTAAAACTTCTTTACAGGTGTTCAAGTTGTCCCTGGAACACCAAACCCAGTTTTATCCAGTGCTGAAGCAATGCAGTTCTGTCTTAAATACGGTCTCCCTGTTATATTTAAAGCAGCATTTGGTGGAGGTGGTCGTGGAATGAGAGTAGTCCGAAGTATGGAGGTACATTAGTGATATTTTTAACCTACTATGATGCCTAGTTTTATCCAGTCAATTTCTTAGGAAGTTGAAGAGTTGTTTGAAAGAGCTAGTTCTGAGGCTTTAGCTGCATTCGGTAATGGTGCCATGTTTGTTGAAAAATTCATTGAGAGGCCACGGCACATCGAAGTCCAACTTTTGGGTGACCAGGCAAATAATGTGGTTCATTTACACGAAAGAGACTGTTCAGTTCAGAGAAGGCACCAAAAAGTAGTTGAAATCGCTCCAGCACCAAATTTATCTAAAGACATTCGTGATAAAATTTTGGAAGATGCTGTGAGACTAGCTAAACACGTTGGATACCAAAATGCTGGAACTGCCGAATTCTTGCTTGACGAAAATGGAAATTACTACTTTATCGAGGTAAATGCAAGGTTGCAAGTGGAACATACCGTCACTGAAGAAGTAACAGGGTGAGTTTAAACCTTCAATTGGATTAAAACAAGTTTAAAAAGTTTCTAAAATATTCTAGAATCGACTTGGTGCAATCTCAAATCCGAATCGCTGAGGGAATGACTTTGAAGGAGCTTGGAATGGAGCAAAACCAGATTAAAAGTCAAGGAACAGCCATACAATGTAGAGTGACAACTGAAGATCCAGCCAAGAACTTTCAGCCAGACACAGGCCGTTTGGAAGTATTTCGTTCCGGTGAAGGAATGGGAATTCGGTTGGATGGAGCCTCTGCCTTTGCTGGAGCGATAATATCTCCATATTACGATTCCCTTTTAGTCAAAGTAATAGCTCATGCGTCTGATCTTCACTCTGCCTCAGCTAAAATGAACCGAGCATTAAGGGAGTTTCGAGTTCGTGGAGTCAAGACGAATATACCTTTCTTATTGAACGTTTTAGAAAACCAAAAGTTCTTAAACGGAACCATCGACACTTATTTCATCGATGAACATCCGACTTTGTTCCAGTTTTTCCCCAGTCAGAATCGAGCACAAAAATTGCTGTATTATTTAGGAAATGTCATGGTTAATGGTCCTTCGACACCATTAGGAACCAAAAACTTGCCACCAAAACTCAAAGTCAGCGTTCCTGAATCTCCTCGTAATTGATTTGCTTAAGTTTGTTAATTCTTCTTTATTTTCAAATAACGTTTTGTTTTAGTTGAGGAACCTCCAGTTGGCCTGATGCACATCTTGAAAACTCAAGGTGCACAAGCGTTTGCTAAAGCAGTTCGTCAGCATAAAGGATTGTTATTAACAGACACCACTTTTAGAGATGCTCATCAGTCTCTACTAGCAACCAGAGTAAGAACGTATGACCTATTGCAGATCTCGCCATTTGTTTCTCATAAATTTAGCAGACTTTTCAGCTTGGAAAATTGGGGAGGTAATACCAGACAAATATTTTCTCGGTGACTTGAAAATTTATAATCAAACCATTCTAAATAAATTTTAGGAGCCACATTTGATGTTTCAATGCGATTTTTACATGAGTGTCCATGGGAACGTTTAGAGAGAATGAGAAAAACAATTCCAAACATTCCATTCCAAATGCTTTTACGTGGTGCCAATGCTGTTGGATACACAAGTTACCCAGATAACGTCGTTTACAAGTAAAAAGTTTCTTATTTTTTTCGCGTCGCTCTCCAATTCAATTTGCCGTTTAAATTTTGTCTTTTCAGATTTTGTGAACTGGCAGTCAAAAGTGGTATGGATATTTTCCGCGTATTTGACAGCTTAAACTACCTTCCTAATTTGCTAATGGGAATGGATGCAGCTGGCAAAGCCGGTGGAGTCGTAGAAGCCGCTATTTCCTACACTGGTGATGTCTCTGATCCATCCAGAACCAAATATGATCTCAAATACTATCTCAACTTAGCTGACGAATTAGTGAAAGCTGGAACTCACATTCTCTGTATAAAGGTAAAACTAGTCAATTCCTCCATACAAAATAAAATATCTAGATATTTTTAACAGGACATGGCTGGTTTACTGAAACCACAAGCGGCTAAACTGTTAATCACAGCCTTGCGTGATCGTCATCCTGACATTCCGATTCACGTTCACAGTCATGATACATCAGGGGCCGGTGTGGCTTCAATGTTGGCATGTGCTGAAGCTTCAGCTGACGTTGTAGACGTTGCTGTTGATTCAATGTCTGGTATGACTTCTCAACCCAGTATGGGAGCAGTTGTGGCAAGTTTACTAAGAACACCTCACGACACCAGACTAAAACTGAGTGATATAAGCGAATATTCAGCGTACTGGGAGCAGACAAGAATGTTATATGCTCCATTTGAATGTACAACAACAATGAAGAGTGGAAATGCTGATGTCTATGAGCATGAAATTCCTGGCGGTCAATATACGAACTTGCAATTTCAAGCTTACAGTTTGGGACTTGGTAATCAGTTTGAAGAAATTAAAAAAGCATATAGAGAAGCTAATTTGTTGCTGGGCGACATTATAAAGGTAAACTTACACTGTAAATCCTCTAATAGCTTGTCTACAAATTGGAACAATGGCATTATTTTTTAATGTATATTGCTTACAGGTGACTCCATCATCAAAAGTTGTAGGTGATTTAGCTCAATTTATGGTCCAAAACAAGCTAACCGCTAAAGAACTACTTGAAAAAGCCGAAAACTTAAGTTTTCCTAAATCAGTAGTTGAGTTTATGCAAGGATTCGTCGGTGAGCCATATGGTGGCTTTCCAGAGCCCCTTAGGTCCAAGGTAACTTCTTAAGTTAATCTTATAATTTTAATCAAACTTAAAACATCTTTCACAAAACCATTTTCCTAGATTCTCAAGGGCTTAAGTCCCATTCGTGGTCGTCCAGGCGAGTCTTTGCAGCCATTAAACTTTGAGAAATTAAAATCTGATTTAGTGGACAAACATGGACCAAACATCAGTGATAATGATGTAATGAGCTCAGCTATGTACCCAGATGTTTGCGATAGTTTTTTGGAATTTCGAGACGTATTCGGACCAGTGGATAAACTGGACACCCGAATATTTTTAGTCGGTCCTAAACTGACTGAAGAATTTGAAGTTGCCATCGAGAAGGGCAAAACGTTACACATGAAAACACTGGCAATGGCCCCTGATCTCAACAAGAATGGCGAAAGAGAAGTGTTTTTTGAGATGAATGGCCAATTAAGATCGGTTTTCATTAAGGACAAAAATGCTGTTAAGGTACATTAAATTAAAAATCAATTCAGATAACTTAAGTTTTTAAAAATTTTGGTACTATATTATAAAATCAGGAGCTTCATATTCATCCAAAAGCTGATAAGAAAAACAAAGGTTCAGTTGGAGCTCCAATGCCAGGAACAGTTATTAATGTTTTAGTCAAAGAAGGACAACAGGTAAATTTAAATTTGATATAATACCCAAATTCTATCACTATAATAATTTTGTTTTAAATAGGTTGAAAAAGGAGCTCGTTTGGTTGTTTTGAGTGCAATGAAAATGGAAATGGTCGTTCAGGCTCCAATTGGTGGAAAAGTATCGAAATTAGCCATTCAAAAAGGATCAAAACTAGAAGGCGATGATCTATTGATAGAGATTGAACCATAATACATGTTTTATGTGCCATTATAAAATTAGGGAATCGTGTTTCGTATATACTGTTAAAATATTTAATAATTCTATTTAGAAGGGATAACCTTAGCACTGTGTTAGCTTGAAAAGCAAGTGAAATGTTATGGACCAATTTTACCCACTCTTGCATCGTGCAATGTTGTTGAGTTTGAAGTTTTAAAAGAACCAAGATAAGTCGAAATGGTAGAGCAAGACCTTCAATTTTACTTTTAACTCAATTGACCCTATGATAACGTTAATGAAGGCAATACACTTTTACTCGTTGAAATTTCACTGTTTGCCTTTCATTTTTGTCTTCCAATTTTACACTGTGTGTATTTTCCAATTTATTTTTTTTACTAATGTGTTTATTATTAGTTAGACTAGTCAAATAAATAATTCCACCACAAAACTCTGAAGTAATGCTAAATCATTTCATAGTATTGTAATACTTTTGCCATCGGAACTTTTGAGCTACAATATAAATTTAAAAAATTCAGGACTTTACTACCTATAACAAGCATCTGTGCAATTAGTATGCTTCTCCAACATTCACATTTTCCAATAAATATTTGCTCATTTTTAAACAATTTGATGTGTTTATAAAATAACGCATCTCTAGGCTTTTGTTGTCAATAGTGATTGCATCCGTTTATAAACGCCTTACAGCGCCGCAATAGCGGCTATTCTATAAGCTATGCACTTGTGAATTGCTATTCTGAATGTTTACATACGACGCTTAACTATTCTCACGTAAAATGACAAACAGCTGATTCTATGCGCCACAATATTCATAAAAGTTTCAAGTTTAAACTTTAAATTCACACGGTAAAATAGTAAATTTAACCCGATTTAATCAATTACGAAATATGGCTACTAAAAGCGATGATGAGGACGATTATATGTCTGATAAGTTCTTGTTAAACAGGTAAATTCATGAAATTTTGAAGTGCTGCATCTACTGTATATTAAAATCCCTTAATGTGCTTAGTGCCGACATTCGCCCTAGCTTAGTTTTCAAGCAATCAACAAAGCGCAAATACGAACAGGAACGTAAAATAGATGACAAAAACAAGAAATCATCGATAAAACCTAGAGTCCAACTGGAGTCCGAAAGTCGAGAAGCCGGCCTACAAAAAGCACTAGGCCAAGACAACAAAGGTTTTGCTTTGATGCAAAAAATGGGATACAAAGTTGGAAATAGCTTGGGAAGAGATGGAAGCAGCGGCAGAATGGAACCAATTGGACTGAGCATCAAGTCAGATAGAGCTGGTCTGGGCAGGGAAGAATTTTTAGCTAAAAAAAGGGAAGAGATAGCCCAGCTCAAGACGAAAATGTTTCAGAAACGAAAAACAGCACAGACTTTAAGCGTCAATCAGTTCCGACAGCAACAACAGCAGAAAATGCGTGATAAACAAATAATAAGAGATCTGTTTAGCAGTCAAAAGTCATGTCAACAGCTGGATCAAGCTATGGTAATGCTACAGACATTAAAAAAACAATATTTTAACGCCAATTTAACCTTGTGATATTTCAGGAAATAACAGAAGCACCAGAACCATGGTTTTGGCCTGAAATTAAAACTGACGACGATAAAGATGAAGAAACAGAAGACGAAGATGATGACGACATTCAATTAGAAGTAATTTTTATCTAGTTAAAATTCTAATTAAATTATAATAATACCCTTGCTTGTTCAACTTTGGGACCTAAATAGTTCAACTATGGAAATCAAGTTTTGTAACTTGTAATGCTATTTTTTCAGCCTTCAGAAAAGCTGGAAATTTTAACGGACTACCTCAGAAGCACGCATCAGTTTTGTATTTGGTGTGGAGTAACTTATACCGGTAAATTCTCATTTTTGCAATTATTTACATTTATTAAGCTACAATTTTTATTTTATAAAACAGACTGGGATGATCTGACGAAAAACTGTCCGGGCAAAACGTTTGACGATCACTGAATTGGATTTCAGGCTAATCTGTCTTCACCGCATCTACAGGAATTTTTGCGGTTCCTTCTAGCAAATTTCTATCTTGTGCATTTCGTTGTAATTGTTGATAATTAAATTTTGATACTGAAAACTGGTACCGACAATTAATCCTGTGAATACCCATCATGAATTGATTTGACCAAGCTTTTAAAAATCAAAATTTGACTAACCAGTAACCTATTGTCACCACAAAAAATGTCCCATAGCCAACATGACTGGCCATTCTGGCTTTACCTAAAATTAAATTAAAACCCATCTTTCATTCATGACTATTATAAATAAAATCACAATCTTAAAGCCAAAATAGTAGGCATCATTTTTGAGCGGTTTGAAATGGTGCATTTTTCTCAGAAAGGCTGAAATTTGACCGCTCAACTTTTCAGCTTCTGCCCAGCTACCTTCGTTTTAATTATCTAATTTACTTGTAAACATGAAATATCCTAATCCTGTTGCAACTCCAGTAGATATAGAAGTTAAAAATGTACTTCTAAAACATGGTATTTTACTCCATTTCCCTTTATCTTCATTCTAGTTTAAAACATCCCGAAAGTTTTGGTGAACAGTACACATAGCAAGATAAACAACCGTATACCTCTTCGATATCATCAGCCATTTCAGTTCTTCACAAGTGTATTTACTAATATTTTATCACTAATTTGCAATAGTTACACATTAAACTATTGTTAAAGTCTATCATACGTATATCGTATCACTTATAATTCATAAACTACTCGAAAAACACCAGCAGGTAAATGTACAAAACACATGTGTACGCTGCTTTCCGTGCTTAACGGTCAGCACACAAATCTAAGTCTGCCGACTTAATCACATAGAACCACCAACAACTTATGACTTCAGTCACTCTACCTAATATGACCAGTGTCGACTCATAAGTTCGCTACATTGAATTTTCACTAAATTTACTACTGCCAACAACGACATTGTCATTTGACAGTGTAATTTCTATCTTTACGTTATTCAAATTTGTCATTATAATCAATAGAAAATAATAAAATAGCTAATATAACTTCTCAAAAGCACATTTACTATACATACCGGTAATACTATACCAACAATGTAATAATGGCGGAATGGCGCCCAACCCACGCTATCGCTTTCACTTCACATTTTGCTCAACAATTTAGAGTCGCCTGTTATTATAATATTTAATGACATTTACTATTCAAACAAACCTTAAAACCCATTTAATTGAGACTCTAAAATAATATAAAAACCGCTTTCTTATATAAAATTATTGTAATCCAATAATTTAATTATACACGACTATTAAACTCAATGTACAGTAAACGCACAAAGCTTTGCTGGATTGCCGAACCTTGAACAGCCCTCAGAGAGAATGATTTTGGTAAAATATTAAACAAATACCAAATCGAATACTTCCAATGATTAAACGTCACAATTCACATAAGTTAATGGATTAAATAATTTTACTCACCAATAAAAATTGAAGAAGCCGTTGTCCAAGCGTTCGATGTTCGAAACGTTCGAAAACTTCGGAAAACAAAAAAACATAAATATTGTCACTTGTCCACTAAAACACACAATTAAAATACACACTGCAATAGAATACGGTTTAGAATTTCTTTTTTCTTTGTTAATCAAATTTAAAGCAAATAAAAACCACACGATCTATTAAGAATAAAGGAGCGAGACTTCATACCGGTAGTTAACACTTCTATCACCGACTTGACTTGCAACGATGACGTAGAAATTAATGACGTAACGTCGGATCATGGTTGTCTTTATAAGATGGGTTTGGAATACCGGTACCGTACCTATAACTCTATCAAACAAACATTGAATAAAATATTATTCAAAATATATGGTATCTTTAGTTAGTTGTTGTTTTTTCGTATATTGCTCTGAAACGAATATTTTCTGAAGATGTTTTTAATGATGCTTCGTATAAAACCTGGCATTAACGAATAATAATTATACTTATTACAGTAACAGTAGTTCTTTCCGTTATTCTATATTAATAAAATGATCAACTCTTATCAGATGTTACACAAATGGGCCTGAAATGAAAAATAAATTTCAATTTTAAATTTTACAATGAAAATTTCAAATTTGTAATTACATTATTTGTGGTGCAATGGACGAGTTTTCATTTTTGGCTTTCCACTTCATTTTATCAGGTGCTGGTAATGAAGGATGAGAAAACATACAGTCGTTTCTTGTACATCCAACTCCATAACGACAAGGCTAAAAATATGTCAAATACTCTGTTAGTGATACAAATAGAAAATAAATAATAACCTATCCGAAAAGAGCCTTAACCCCATTCGAGATTTGACACTGATATACCAATTGAACTAATATAAAACTATTGTGCTATATAACTTACTTTGGGGTGCATAAATGGACAGTCAACATTTTTACATTGTGGGAAGTTTCTACAGGTAACTTTTGATGGATGAAGTGCTGTGTTTCTTTTTGATAAATTCACCGATGAAACTTTTATCTTTGAACCTGTAAAAACCATAATTAGTCGTCCAATAATTATTGAAAATTTAAATTATGATCCTAACCATTATCAAATGCATTTCTTGGACTGACGTGAGTAAATGGACAATCCGCTCGACTACATGTAGCATCAAATTTACAATTTGGATGAATGTATAAACACTGGTTGCCAAATTTACAGTTGGGAAAGGTTCTAATATCAAGAATTTATCTTAAAACAACTATAAACAAAATTTTTTCTTAGTAAAACGTACTTGCAAACGATTGAAGGATGATGATAGGAGCACTGGTTTCCATTTTTACATACAGGCCAATATTTACAACGAATAGACGAGTTTTCATGCTCTTCCTCCTCTTCCATTGCTTCTTGTTCATCGTCAGCCATAAAAACGTCGTCACCTTAAGCAAATAAACAATTTATAAGTGAATTCAAAACATAATTTAATAAGAATAAAGTTCTTGAATTATCGCTTACCCTGTAGCAACTCGTTATCTGATTCTTGAACTGTCATTTCAATTTCTTCATATGCATTTTCGTCGTGAAATGTTCCACCATCAACTCCATCTAACGTTATTATAAACTCAGGACTAGCAGGATTTTCAGTTCTTTAAAAGAAACATTAATTTTAACTTCAATTCATACTCATAAGTCAATTAGTATAACTTACTTGTCAGGTAACATAACTACCCTATTTGTGGTTGACTTTAATTGTGAAATTTTGTTGTCATTCTCAACATCTTCGTGACTATTGTTGCTCTCTACTTCGCTCAACAGTGAAAAACTTTCTCTTATTACAGAAATGTTATCACGTGGCTTTTCAGTCTTTGACTCGTTTCTTCTTCCCTGTTGCAGCCGTTGACGTTCCAAATATGTTTTAGTAAACAACTTTGTTGGCCCAGAATTATTCTCATCTGCAATTAAATAGTTTATAATATTTTCTCCAAGCAATTTTCAAAATCTTACGTACTTTTGGCAGCTGCTTTGATTTGTAATACCGATTTTTGAGCTTCATTTACAGCTCTGAAGAGTAGAGACGAGTTCGCTTGTTTTTCAGGAGGTAATGTTGGCCTAGTACACGATATTATCAGCGTTTAGTTAATTTACTTTACAATTTTAATCACTTTTAGTTTTCACCTTCTTTTAGAGACTTGTACAATGCTGGCAACAGCTCCAATACTTGGATGCCTTGGGTCATACTCTTCCTCATCTTCATCTTGAGGAAAATCTCTTTTAAGAACAGCTCCAACTGCTGATGAAGGTATTTTACGTCTTCGATTGTCACTTAACGGAGACAAAGCAGTCGTCTGTAAATAAACCATATTAATACTCAATATAGAAACCTCGCCGTAACTATGAAACATTTGATTTTTTAATGCATTATATTTGTTTGCCACGTGTTAATTTCGCAGTTAAGCTTTGTGCTAAAAAGCTTAGAGAGTTACCTGTTTATCCTGGCTTTTATCGTCTTTAAATGTATACGAGTCAGAAGTTGTTGCCGGAGCTGTAATTCTGGCAAGTTTTGCTTTTGGCTCTCCGGTGGATTCTTCCCTCTTACTTGTTGATGTCGACGTCGCAATAGTGATTTCGGGAATTTCCTCTTTCGAGACCTCATCTTTCATCAATTCATCACCAAGCAAATCGTCTACAACATTAAATTTATAAATATTAATTAATTAAATAATATTTTACTTATAGAAAATGTTGCCTTGCTGAACTTGTTACCTGCTTCAGCTTTAATTGCTAAAACTTCATCTTGAACTTCTTGTTCGTGACTTGTGATTTGTACGTCTTTATGATTTGATTCATCTTTATGTTGAACTATAGGTGCCGTCTCCTCAATATCTTGAGAATTTCGTCTTTCAGATTCGGCTTTACGTTGAGTTTCTAATCAATTTAAAAGTCGCAATTAAAACTACCCGAAATTTAATCTTAAAATATCAATTTACCAATAGTAACTGCTTGAATTCGTTTTAAAACCTCGTCAAGCCTACAATTTAACAGCATTTTTTAATAACATTTATAAAAGTTTACGAATAAATAACCAATCAGTTACCAATCGCAAAACTTGCTAGCGTTTTCTCCCAAAAACAAGGCCAAATCACCAGCCATTTGGGCTTTCGATTTCTTGTTTGCCACCATCACCATGATATAATCAGGTAGCTCATCGTCTATGTGATAATATAAAACATTAATTTTACTATTTGACCTCATACATTTTAAATTGCTTTAAAGACTTACCAACGTAGGAATTAAGTTCCATTAGTTTAGCTTTGATCGCCGACTACAATTTAAAATGAACAAAGGCATTCATTAGTTTTTCTAAAATTACGGCCTCGTTTATAATTAAAATTTACGTACCTTTATTTTAACTGCTACTTCATGACCAAAAGTATCCATTTTCAAAGTATAATTTCAGTGTATTTATAGTAAAACTTTATAAAGACCAAGTAAATAATACCACCAACAACGATTAATCAATTCAGCAAGGTAGCTGTAGTATTGAAACTGGTTATTTGTTCATACTTAATAAATATATTAAAGCAATATGTTGTTAGTAATGTCAATCCAATTTCAATGCCTATCATAAAGCCACATGATACGCTGGTAAAACGGCGCAACGGCGTGGCGTCAAAATTCTAGAACATGATTATAGTGACACCTAGCTTTAATTTAATCATTTTATTAAAAAAAAACATTTGAATTACCATGTTTATGTTTAATTATTAATAAAGCATTTTTACATTAAAAATATATTCTGATGTTTAATCAAAAAATCACAATGGTTTAATTACAAAAAATTCAGAATGAATTCACTAAATAGAGTTTAATTATTCATGTAGCTTGATTACAAATCTTTTTTAGAATGCAAATGTGGTTAATAAATGCTAACTTTTTTTTTTCCTACATGCTAATTTTTGTCGTTGGTCATATACAAGATATTTTTATTCTTGATAAAAATTGTCCACTGAAGTTGGTTCGAGTGCCGCCGGTTGAAAAAAGTTATTTTCAATCACAAAATTCAAGACGTATAATTTTATTACATTTTTAAGTAAATTCGTCTAGCATAACATTCAATTAACATAACACCGTAGTAAAATTGAAATATTACGTTACTTAAAGTAAACGTGCGGTGACTTTAGTCTTTATAGGTGACATTTAGACTTCAATAAAATGTTTTCTTCCTAGAAAAGCCTTGATTTACTTTATTATTATTACGTCAACGTGTTTGGCTTAAGATAAAAAGCAAAACTGCCAATATAGCTAAGACCTAAAAGACATAAGCCTCTGTTTTATTATACACTATGACCTCACCAGATGCCATAATGGAAACGCTAAAAAACTAAAGATGACACACATATAACATAACCCTCTTTTAATTAAATCAACGTCTAAGCTGACATAATTAAAAACATAGGCGATGATGACGTAACTGCTAACAATGACAAAATAAGTCAAATAAGCATATTGTTAAGTAAAGGCAAATTCTGAATTTTAAAACATAAAATCGAGTTTTCCAGTTAGGTGGCCCTTATAATTTAGTCAAATTACATGAGAAGAAAGCCCCTTGTAACCGGGTACCGGTATCTCATTCGTAACTTACTAAGATACCGCATATAAAAAAAATTGATGAAATTTTTTGTTGTGTGTCTTTGTGTAATGTCAGTTGTAAATGTCACGAGTGGCCCCGACATTTAGTGTGACGTAAAGAATTTATTACGCCCTTCATTTTGAGCAAGCGACCTGATTTCAGTTAAAGTCTAATAAAAATTGGGGCGAAATAAATGACCACTTTCAAAAATATATAGTGCAGAATTTGATATTTCTTTAACTGAGTGACAAAATTTAAACTACAGTACAAATTAAGAAATTGAGAAAAATCTAGTCAACTTTTAAAAATTAAATATGAAGATGCATGTCTAAACTCTGGACATAGTGCAAGTGATTAACTGATTATGATTAATGATAGTCGATTATTTATAATAGATGATGACGATGTATCATGTTTACGATGTACTTTCTACTATGTTTGTTAAAATGATTCATTATCGTGTCCTTTAATCCTTTCACTTAAGTCTTTTCACATTTAATTATTTAAATTACTAAAAGTTCCACTGTTTTTCAATTTTAAATTTCGATTCTAATTAAACTCAAAAACCTGTCAAAGTTTGTTAAGAAAAGTCAAATATGACAACACAGTAATAAATTTAAAAGTTGTTATTGACGTTTGTCACTTTTGCATAACCATATTAATTTTATTTATTTATTTATGAGAATTAAAAGTGCATTTTAAGTTATGTAACTTTGAAGCTAATGCATAGTGTGCTAGATGATTGTAGCCAATGACAGAACGGCTAACAAATCAAACATGGAAAAAACAAATAACCAGCTTTCTCCATTACTGCATTGTTTTTATATTTTGATTTAAATATTTGAGCAAAACGCTAATTTCCCTTGAGCTATAATATCAAATTCATATCACGTGATTTATTTAACATGCACAAGATAAATTGTATGACGTCATAAGACATTCACAGCACACATAACTTATTATCTCATTTTCATATTTTGTCATTCAAAACATTGCACGAACGTAATAAACATTACAATGCTAAATAAACCGGTAAGCAGATTCCTCAAACTCACAAAATAAGTTAAAACTAGTTATTAAACATAATTAACAGTAACCATTACCTGCAATAAAATATTTATATACAGTATTTGTAAAATATTTGTAATATAAATTGTATTGTCTATCAGTAGCATAGAAAATAGTGTACAATGTCCACAAAAACGACCAAAGATTTAGTTTTTAAGAGACTAAATTCTGCTGTTTTAGCATAAAGTTAGATTCCTAGTGCTTTCTATAGAGTTTATTAAGCTGCAGTATAACATTTCAGATGACTACTGTAGATGTATGTGCTTTGTTTGCTTTAAGAAACAATCGAAAAAGAAGTTGGGTAAAATTGTAAAGTTAGCTATACGTGTACATAAGGAACCAAAACTCAATTTACTTGATTTGTAATTGTATTATTTTGGTCTCAGCAACAGCTGTGTGGTGAAATAAAAAGTAAGCATCACACCTGCCCTTATTGCAACACTAAATTAGGTCTATTCAATCTTCAACGATTGCTTTTTTTTACTTTATATTGAAAGAAAAAAATAAATAAAAATTCCTTTCACGATTTTTAGCTTCACTTTACAGCTGCTGAATCGAAGCTTTAAACACTTAACAAAAATATTTTCACACTTCATGTTTTTACTTTTCTTTTCCGCCAATAAAAAAATTAAAAAGAAAATAAAGCCAATACAGAGTGCCGTTTGAATAATAAAAGTAAAAACCCAATGAAAAATCCTTTGGAAACATCTCTGTAGTTTCATGGTTTTGTTAACATCAGCAAAAGACTTTGTATTCCAATGCGCATGCTCTATTTACTTCCTGTCCCAGCTTATAAATGACGCAGTTAAAATTTCAGATGTTTTTTTTTTATTTTTGCTGCAGTTTATTATTGTAGTTAAATAAATTGTTAGACATTTTAATTTAAAATAAAAAAACACACATTAACCGGTACACTTAGCTACTGTGCGTTACAACTAAGTGATGCAAAAAAAAACTTTCTTAGCAAACATTTATTTTCTTTAGAAATATTGGATAATTAACTTTGGCGCTTAGGGAACTTAACTTTGGTTTTAAAATGACATATTTAACATTTTAGATCAGATACTACAGTATGATCGATTTTATAAATACATCATTTGCACCGTAAAAAAGCTATTTGCTTTAATTATAGTTAACCTAAGTTTGGCAAGTTAAGAACATAGTCCTTTATGTACTACATGCTGTTTTCAATAAGAGCCTAAATTAAGTTTCTATAATGACTAAATACAGTGTTCAAACTACTTTAATTACATAAGTTAATGTCATTGATTTGCTATCAGAAACCAAACCTGACGTGTACAATAAAAAGCAAAGCTTTCACTAACTAAATCTTTTGTTTTAAGTTCACAACTTAGGCCAATGTGGTCACACTTTTGGTTGTACTAGTCCAATTTATTGTCGGTCTTTGCCGGATTTGCCAATAGACCCTATTTAAGTAGTGTCAGTCTTTAAAATTCTTTAAATAAGTTATTTTAGTTGAAAGTCTGAATTGGTCTCTTGCGACATCATGTAAGTTGTAAATAACAAAACAGGAAGTAGTATTAGTAGTTGATTTGATTAAAATGTGTTTGCGTGTGTGTCCAATGTCCATTTAGACCCATTTGTTCGAACACCATAAGGGACAATTGGATATTTGTTTACAGTGCTCAAATGTTCCTAATAAATTAGAAATATTTTTTAAAAGTTGATGTGCTGTGAATAAATAAAAATATTTCCCCCTTGCTAAGCAAAATCCATTTGGCACATTGACAAAAGTGTAGTTATGGCCTTTAAGCCCCAAATTTATTCCGTGGGCGTGTTTCTACTTCCTCTCCACACCACCACCCACTTATGCAATGTGACTCATTTTGTCTAAAAGGTTGAACAACACATTAACCTTGTAAAAATGCTGCTATGTAACCGTTGAATGAGCTTTTATTACGCAAATTAAACTAAAACTAAAAAAAATATTAGAAAAATTTCTGTGCTGTTAATTGTTGCGCATGCTCAGTAGACTGTGTAATTACATAAGCCACGTTCCCATAACCACAAACTCTTTAAAAGTTGCAGTAAATGCATAAACAGAAGAAAATTAATGTTCATATTTGACGCCATTTTATGTCTTTTTACATTCAAATGAAAACAAATTAGTTTAACTAATATGATGAGAAAGCCTTAAATTATTTCTTACACTGTATATTCGAAAAAGCTTAAAGGAATTGCTTTAACGATAATAGTTTTACCTTGAGTTTTATCTTCTTTTCCATGTATTTTATCTTGCATTTAACAAACATTTGGGGCTCTCTATTATTTGTTGCCATTGGAATCCTTTCTAAACATTTTAATCTATAGAAATTTGAAGTTAACCAAAATAAAGTTAATTAACTTTAAGTCAAAACCAAACATTAACTACAAATACTGTAGCTTTTAAAAGAAATTAAAATTTATTCCGAACTAGTCAATTTACAGATAATTTAGATTTATTCATCATAACATTAATAAAAGAAGTGACTTTCCATCTAAATACTCGAAAGAGTAATAAAAAAGATGCCATTAAATTTCCATAGCTGTAAGTTATAAGCCCATAAATAAAACACTAACTAAAACATCTAATAGGCTAAATAATGGAGAATATATGAGTGACATGGCGGCTTTATTTTGTCTACTTTGATTCATTAGTTATTTATCCCTCAGGCCCCCTCCACACAAGTATATATTTTTATTCATTTATTCATGAACTATTTTCATATATTGTATACGAATGACATTCCTGGAGAATATTTGATGTTTTTGATGGTGATGCAGAAATTGACGACGGAATATTTAACAGTAAACTTCTATCTTATTTGATTTTTAAGGAGGCTGACAATTAATGAACCCAAGCGTAATCCAATCAACATAGAAAATGTAGCTCATTATTAATCAGCCCAAACAAATAAATTCAAAAAAAAAAAAAAAATAGTACTCAAACTAATAGCTAGAAATAACACAGCTAAACATATTATTATTGGCGCATACCGGTTCTAGTAAGTGAATGAGTGGCTAATTTTTATAGGAAAGTCATAATCGAGAGTCTGTGCAGTTTCCTATGATGAAACATCTGCAGTGCGCTTTGGCTGCGGCTGAGAGACTGATACTGAAAGACCAAATTTCTCTATACAGAAAAGCAATAAAAGCCCCAAAACCTCCATCAACACATACTCAACACAAACCCTTATTATTTCAAACAACACTAAAACTCTTTCATTGTTGTCTATTTTCAAACTTTTTCTTGTAATTACAGGCTCAAACTATTTCGTCTGTACACTATGTTATGTGGCTTCATTCCAGACATTCCCCACCCACATCAACCCATACTCCCCACTCACCATCTTCATCCCCAACCCTCATAACATCTGTGCTACAGTATATAATTTATTATTTACTTGTTAATTTTCTTTTAATTGGTGATAGCTGGCGTTAAAATAAATATAAATAAATTTGTTATTGCTTCCTATTCACAGTAAGTAAAAGTCTTTTCAAATCAAATATTATACGTTATATTAACTTTACTTTTTTGATATTTTAGTATAATTTTATGTACAGTTCAATAATTCTGACTGGAAATGTAGTTTAAGTAAATCACTATATTTTACATGGGAATTTCGTATTGTAATTGAAAAATTTGGCAATGGTAATATAAAAATAAAACGCAAAAGTCAGATAATTATCAAAGCCAAAGACCAATGAAATTAACAATTAATGATCGTGTAATTTAATTATCGAACAGCAAAATAAATTATTAAAAAGAAAGTCAAATTTAATCTTAGTAATTTATAAATATAATGAAGAAAAGAATTCAAAAATGTAACTAAAAAAATAGCTGAATGTGTTTATCTAATGGACAATTGGACATGCTGTTTATTTAGCTTTGAATACAAACTGGCTAGTAAGTAATATCGTTTGCTATTTGCTGTAATAAGAAGAGTAAATGGCGTAAAAAGTACATGATGGACCCATGAGAAAAGTTTATATTAAACGCCAGCAATCGTACACTAAGCTTATGATACTAACTTATATTACAGAGTACACATTTAAATCTATAAAATTACAACGCATGCGCACACCTTTAACTGATTAAATCAAACAATGTAATTTCCCCAGGCAATTTTAACTTTTTTTTTTTCGGCATAAAACTCAAACAATTTTAAAAATATTTTGCTCTGATACATATGAAAATCAAATTTCAATGCGTTATACTAGTAGATATTGATATTGATTAAACAAACAGGTCACACCCTCATTTTTATTAAATTGAGATGGGCGTGGCTTAATAACTTAATATTACAACGTTGAATGTCAGCTTATTAATCAAAACTGCACCGGCGTTTAACAAATCAGTTCTTTTCAAACACTTAAAACTATCATATCTAACTTACTTACAGGATTTGATATTTATGACGTCATGAACAATATCACTTTATGATTGATACCTGCAGCATAAAATAATTATGGCAAATGTCAATTAAGCGCTTCAATTTATCATTACAAGCCTCTTAACAAACTAAACTACTTAATAACTCTCAAAAGAAAAATTAAAGATTTGATTGCTGTATGAATTTCAAACATCTAATGTAATCATCAGAAACATCAGGGACAAATTTAGCTTTTATGACCATAAAATGTGGTCAAAAAATTGAATAATTGTCTTATTTGAACTAAATTTGATATTTTTGCAACTTTAGTTTGCAGTTTGAGTGGACTTTTATGTCAAAGTTTGTCTTCAAAAATACGCATTTTGGCTTTTTTTTAAAAAAGTCTTTTTTAAGAAGTTGTACTCCCTATATTTTTGTGTGATGTTGACCCAGAGCTATAATAATGTTTGATGGAAAAATAAGCCCAAAGGCTTTGTAGCGCCAAATGTCAATTGTATAGCAGCTCAGCAGCTCCTAAACATTACAAAATCATTTTAGGATAGGAAACTCTTCACTGCTGCATTCACTTCTGCGCTTCACAGCACATACAAATGATCAATATTCAAATATAAACAAAGAAATCTCAACTTTTTAATATACAAAAACTTTTTTTCATCGTCCTTTTTTCTTCAGAGATGTTCAAATATATAATATTAAGTGCAAATAATGAAATGATAAAAGCCTGAACGAGACTTTTTACGATCAGTAATAATATCGGCTGTGTTTGTTGTGTATTAAGCTTTGGTTCGGTTCATCGATGGCCAAATGCGTCTTTGCTGTATCAAGTGCAAATGCAGCGCAACAAATTTGTACTTTTACTACTACTAAAACTACGACTTAGCTATTATGCAAAGTTAAAACACTAAAAGTACACTTTGTAGTTATAGTAGACATAACATTTTACAATATACTACGCAGTGGATTCTGGACTCTTTAAGTAAAAAGTTACATTATGAATTATTCAGGAGGGACCACCGGTGGAGGTGGTGGACACGGAGGGACTAAATCAGCAGGAAATCAACTATCAGTAAGTCTAACCATTTCAATTTTTTTATCACATTTTAAACAATTACAATTACAATGCAATATAATGATTAATCTTAAACGTATACAGCAATTTTAAATCGATTTCCATAACATTTTGAGTTGCTTTGATTTATAATACTGTAGTTAATAAACTAATTTAGTTCATCTAGTTTTGTATACAGTTAATTATAGTAAATTTGTCATAGATTAATGTGCCATAGATAAATTTTGTAAACAAATTGTAATTTTAAGTCAATATGACGTGATAGTTGACTGATTACTCAACTTTTAGAAATTAGGGTATAAATTTTTAAAATTTCAAAAAATCAAAACCTAATTAGGTTTGAAAAAAAAACCTTTTAGAAAATACATTTTACACCAATTAGTATTATTATTGTCATACATTAGTTAACCTTAGTAACATTCTAACATTTCACTGTCAAAACAAATTAAACATTTTAAAAGTATTAAACGTTGTTCCTTTATAGTGCATAATTAGCATAATTAATGTAAAATATTAAACCAAAACATTGAAATTAATGTTAACTGTTATGTACATTAGTTGGTGCGGAGACGTTTTAGTTGCAAAATTAATTTGAATTTTTCTTTAACTGTGTGATAAATGAAAGTGCTTAATTAATGACAATGCGGATTTGTTCAAAACATACTGTGTAATGTACAGTAATAGGGAAAGGGCGGTTTAACTTCATGTGAGATTGGGGTAGAAAGGAGTGAATAGACATAAGGGGGCCACTGCATGTTGTTATTTGCATAACATATTGTGTATATTTCATGGCTGAATAAACAAATGACTACGGAAAACAAAATGCATCGCTTTCAATTTACTTGTTTGCACTTCCACTTACACCGAGTAAACAAATGATTAACTGTTCACTAAACCAACAAAACCATTTAATTTATTTACTAAAGTTAGAACTACCCATATACCATCTATAAGAATTTAATGAATTAAGTTCAAACTAGTTATAATTCTTAAAAATTAAAATTTTTGACTGAGTAACCACTAACCAATAAGAATTTCTATAAAACGTTTGGGATCTCTACCGTTTCCTGTTTGTATAATTTCTTTATTTTTAAATTCAAAGCATTTTCTTACACGCTATTTGTTTCCAATTGCTGCTCAAAGTCCTTAAAAAGTTTATTTACAGACTTTTCTTAAGTTTATTCGTTCAAACAAAACACACAGAAGTTGTTTATATTGACACAAATTTCAATGCATAAGCTTATTTTCGATTGAAAATTCACCAAAACATTTACTGCCTTAAATTTTGTGAATTTTTTTAGAAAAAGCACTTAAACTAAGTTATAATAAACTAAACTACGTTCGCCACATAATAAACTAAGTGGGAAAACATAAAAAGTTATAACCAAACATATAGCTGTTTAACATTGGAAATTAAAGCTATATCTTATGCCGACAGCTATCGTTACATGTACGGCATTATTTTTAGATTCCCGGCAATAGGTTACTTTGCAGTCTACAAATATTAGAAATACCGGTATGTAGAAATTACCCTCACAATTACACAAACCATTATAAGTACTCAATTAAATAATAACAGGCAGTCGAATAACCCAGTCACAATTACACAATTAAATAATAACAGCGCTAGTTTATAATTTAATTGATAAATCACTGCTAAGAAAGTAATGACGGCAGCAGTCGAGGTGTTCTCGGCGTCAATTTTTACATTTTCCGAAAGTCAATTTCAACGGAGAATAGCGCATTAACCCTGCCGTTATCTTTCGGTGCAGTTACGGCATAAATTTTCCAACCTAATTAAGTTTTTTGTAGTTCCTCGTTTTCAAAAGTGGTACAATAACGTCTATATTTCCAATATGTAATTTTCGATATTATAATAGAAATGTAAAAAGTGCAAGAAAGCCATAAAAACATGTGAGCCGTGTCTTTATAACTTCGACCTTCAAAAATTCAGAAAGAGCACCCCAAAAAACTTATCCTCTTTGCTATTCTTTACTCTTATAAAAAAATACGTTATCATTTTCCTCATCTACTACACTGGTACATTTCACTGCACAAACTCATATACCTGAAAGGAATGCGACTATACGCTAAGATTGCATATGCGCACAGTGTCCATAATAAATGAACCATCTACGCGTGCCATCACTACAGTACAATTGGTCCATATTTTATGGACATGTCAGATATGGATGATGCATGCCAATATAACTTTTTTAGACCATTATGCTATGAAATTCTTTAGCTACAATATCTAAATCCAATTTTTTTTACCCTTATATCAACGAACTAAAGTATTTCAGCGCCGAAAATACGAACAAAATTAAGATATCTAAAAACTTGTCATAAAAAAATTGAGTCAGTGGACAATGCTAAAATGTTTCTGGGCAACTATAGCTAAATTTTACAGGTTTAAGTGATTTGGCAAGCAAATTTACCAAACATGAATGAAGTTTTCAGTCAACGTTACATCGATAAAATCAAGCAATTTAGTAAACTTACAAAAAAAAGTGGTTAGGAGTTCCTTTCTGTTCGGAATACTGATGTTTTGTTGCAAAGTAAAATCAACACCGGAAGTAGTACCAGTACTAAAATATCGATTGATTTCGGTTGAATAATCAACAAAGTGTATTACAACAATAACAACATGAACATAAAATGCTAAATTTTCACTATGACTGATTAGATCATCTATTTTGCTAGTAATTTACACTCACGTCAAATTTAGTAGTAGATGTAATATTAATGATAAATTTATGGTAATTTTAAAACGTAATTCAACTTCCGAATCTCATTTCGGAGATTGTTTACACTGTATTTTTTTAAATCAGTGACGTCGAGAATTTAGGTCAACAACTGATACAAGTTACAGCAAAAAAAAAATCTAAAAAAAAAAACAAAGAAAAATTTTTGCAGTAGTAATTTTACAATTAATTTTGCAATGGAAATAAATAGCGCGAATAATTAAGTTGCATTTAATTAGCACATCCAGTATAACTTAATTCCGAAAACACTTTCTTTAATACAGAGTACGCTTTAACTTTTAATTAATTTTCAAATTCATTAATGATTAAACTATTGTTTATTTTAGGAGTTAGCAGCCAGTGCAAGTCAACGTAATTGGCTAGGAATTGGAATAGCTTTATTAGTGATAATTGCCGTTTGCTCGCTGATTTTCACAGCTGTTGTTTTGCTGACACCAAACGATAAGGGTCCTCGATTTAAAGGAGAAAGATTCAATTTAGAAGACATTGTTGGAAATAGTTTTATCCCTACAAATTTGCAATTGACATGGATATCAAGTAGGAATTTAACTTTTTATTTTTGAATTACAAGATATTTTTATGAGATTGTTGTTTATTTCTAACTCAGCTACTGAGCTGCTGTACAAAAGCTCTAATGATAGTTTAGTGCTTTATGATGTTGAAAATGGAAATCAAACGGCTCTTCTGTCCACTGAACTGTTTGTAAGAAAAAAACCTATAAAAAGTCCCTTATTTGGATTGCTCAATCGACTGAATGAACTAAAATTTTATTTTTTATTTTTCCCCCAATTTTACAGAAGAAATTCAGCGTGGAATTCTGGGAATTATCACCAGATAGGAGATACTTATTGTTGGCAAATGCAGTTCAAAAAGTAGAGCTTAAAAGTTACTTTAAGTGCATGGCCACTTTAAATATGACTCCTGGAAAGCTTTTGAAGTTAAACTAAGCTTTTTAGCTAATTTACATTAAATTTTACGTGCTTTTAAACCAAAGCTATTCAACCAAAACGTATCCAATGGCCATTTTCAGTCAGTCTTAGGGTCAGTGGGGATATGGTATATAATGTATCTACCGTGTGCTTACTGAACTAAAAAAAAAATAGCTTTTAGTCTTACAAAATCTATGACCAATTGCCTTAAACCCAGAACTCTGATATTTTTTATAGAGTAATACCGGTATTATATAAGTTACAAAAATATAAAAAAAACATTCTCAGTATGAGACCCATATATTAAACACAAAAAGTAGAAGTGCAAAATGCAGTGTGAGACCTCAAATGGAATGACCTAAATTTTAAATAAAGTTATCTAAACTAACAATTGTCCAATAAAACTGTCAAGCAGTCCTTATGCAACTACTGAACACAATGAAAGATATTAAATCTACAAAGACAACAAATGCAATGACCTAAATATAATAAGTTTTATATATGACAACATCATAGCTCCCATTCCACTCTAAAAATAATAAATCTTTTTATGTCTCAAACTTCATAGATTCCCAAAACTATCATCAAGATTCTTAATCATGATCTAAATAAAAAACGATGCTTAAAAACAATCCAATCATAAAATCTAGTTAACCAAATGTAAGTTTAATTATTTATACTGTATCTACATTCCTATACGTGTTTACAATTTTATACATCTTCAAATATAATCATATTTAAAGTGACCAATGAATAATTTAGATTAATTAACCAATACTGTATGTCGTCTGTTAGATATATAAATACAGCTTTACAGCTTCTTACATAATTTACGACATTTCCAACAAGTAAGTAAGGAACTATTTTCATCAAATTGCACAACTTTTTTAATAATTTCAAAATGGCCGTTAGGACTGCAGAGAAACTACTGACTCATGCGCCGTCTGAAGTTACTCACTTCCGCTATCGTTTGGCAAGATGGGGCGTAATTGGGAGCTCATTAGTAACTATTATCAAATGCCCTCCAAAAATGATTAAAACCATTATGTTTTTAAGCTTTGTTTTTCTTCTTAAAAGGTGTTTGTGTATGGGAATAATATTTACTATAAAGACAGCGCTGAAGGGAATGCTAAAAAGCTAACAGCGTCAAATGAGACCGATGACGCAATATTAAACGGGGTATCTGATTGGCTGTACGAGATAGAGATATTTAAGTCAACTTCGGCTTTGTGGTTGTCGGCAGATGGAAAATATTTGTGTTATGCCATGTTTAATGATTCATTAGTATCTAATCACTACTATGAGATTTACATGGCCAATGGAGATCCTTACACTCCTCACATCTATCCATATACAAAGCATATCAAATACCCCAAGGCACATTTCAACATTAAAATCCAGCTTTTCATTCAATGAAAAAACAATTTAGTTGAAATAAATAATTAATTTTTATGTTCCTGCTAATAAAAACTGTGAAAAATCGTGCATGTAGCAAAATGATGGATAGACTTTTAAGTATAATGTGAAATGTTCAATGACAATAGTTACAAAATCCAATAATCAGCATTAATGATGCCATTCACAATAACTTCATAGTCCAATGGTAATCATTTAATGGAAATGCAATTGGTCATTTCTAAAATGTTATTAAGCAATACATAATTTGAACTTTTAAGTAGCATGAAACAATGCAATCATCTTCACTTTGTTTAATAAAATACCAAAATATTTTTTCAGTGAATGAAAATCTAAGTTTCTGAATATTATAAATAATTTTTTCATGTCAATGTAGGCCGGCGAGATCAATCCCACCGTCACTCTCCGAGTAATTGATTTATCAGTGCGTGCAAAGTCATTTAAAAGTGTGGATGTAAAGCCACCATTGGCTATTAAAGACCAGTTAGTTGTCATGTGGTTTGTGGCATGATGTCTCTCTATCTATCTTTATTGTATATACTGTATACTTGTGAACAACCGCAATTTAAACATATCAACTCAACTTGGACAATTGTTGTGATGTCAAACTCTCAAATATTGTTACACGTGTCATAAGCAAATAAGCATGTTTAAAAAAACGTACAATAGATGTATAAATGTTACCCTACATTGATGTTAATAACAAAATATAACTTATATAAGCCATCAAAATCAGTCATCTCAAACTATAGCTCACTGACCACAAAAATAAGTACAGTAAGTTAGATTGACTGTGATGCCTATTAAAAGCAAAAATAGGACAATCGAATAAAACTAAATAGCATTACATTAAAAACTGAAAGTGCAGTACTTAATTAAATTTGTCTAAGATTTATTAAAGGCTAAAATAACGCACAAAGTTGCCTTTTAATTGGAAAGTGTGCTCATACTTTAAGAATGAGCAAGATGGCTTAATTAAGTTATATATTATGTTATGTGCTGTTAATTCAATATGCTTCAAATGTCTTAATATACAGGGAGCATTATGTAACAGCTGTTGGCTGGGCTTCCAATACCAATTTATCAATTATATGGATGAACCGAAGACAGAATTTATCAATAATTTCAATCTGCTCACCACCATTATGGATCTGCAATGAAGTAAGTTTAATTTATGACTTCCAAATTACGCGTATTTCTCCACTGTTCATTCGCAATTTAACACCCAGATTTAAAAACTCCAAAGCGTCTTAAACCTAATAATTATTAAATTTAAAGAGCTTTCGAGAAGACATGAAACAATTAGGATGGGTGGATTGGTATGAACCTCCCATATTTAACTCAGATGGAACCAAATATTTAGTTAGAGCAACCGTTAATGATGGAGATGCTGGATTGTTTCGACAAATTGTTTTAAATCATGTCAATGTAAGACCTTTACAATGTCTTTACAAAAAGGCAAATGATTAATAAACATAAAAATCCCATTTTGGCACAGGATAGATCCAGCAGGACTATAACAATGGGCAAATTTGAAGTGACTAAAATAGTGTCTTATGATGAGCAGAACGACTTTATGTAAATTTTAATTATTGTTAAAAACAACTACGATATGTAATTTTGTATGATGTAAGATACTACATTGCTGCTCCTGAAAACCGAGCTGGTGAACGACATCTGTACAAAATATCAACAACAGAAAATATGGTCAATGCATCAGGCTACTGTTTAACTTGTCAAATCGACCCAGATTGTTTGTATATTGACGCTATTTTTAGTCCAAAGGTTCAATATTATGTGTTACAATGCAAAGGACCATCAGTGCCAAGTGTTCACGTCTACAACACCTCCAGCAATAAACTAAGTAGACCGTGTACACTTAGTAATTAATTGCTGTAACTTAAACATCATCTTCTATAGTAATAACAATAGAAAACAATACAGCCATTCAGCAGCTGTTAAATCAACGAGCTTGGCCACATGAATTAACATTTAGAGTTCCTATTGCTGACAGCTACGGTAATTATCTATTTAATACGTCTTCAAAATACTAGTAAACTGCATAACTAATTTTATTAATACAACTACACTAATATCCCAGGTGCAAACGTCCGACTATATTTGCCACCTGAATATCAAAAGGAAGAAACAATACAGTATCCGTTGGTCATCTACATGTAAGTTTCAATTGTTATTTAAATTACAAAGACAAAATAACTTAGTTTTGCCATTCAGCGATGGCTCTCCTGGTAGCCAAACTGTCAGCCAGAAATTTCAAATCGATTTTGGGACATTTTTATCCTCAAATAAAAGTTTCATCACAGGGATAATCGATGGTAGAGGGAGTGGATTTCAAGGAGAAAAGAGAAAATTTGAGCTAAACAGAAGATTGGGAACTGTAGAGGTTGAAGATCAAATCAGTGTTATTGCGTAAGAATGAAATGTAACTTTTTAAAATAGTGTAATTTAAAATATTAAGAATTTGTTTTTTTAAAGATATTTACTCGAACATTTGGCATTCATTGATAAACGAAAAGTGGCAGTATGGGGATGGTCTTATGGTGGCTATGTAACAACTAAAATTATAGCTACTGATAATACGCAAGTTAAATGTGGAATCGCAGTTGCTCCAATTACCAATTGGAAATTATGCAGTTAAGTCTGAAAATGGCCTTTATCAAATGACTGTACATAAAAAAACTTCTTTCTATTTTCATATAAAAGCTAATATCACTAGATAAAAAAATGTCCAATTTTCATTTACTAAATAGATTCAGCGTACAGTGAAAGATACATGGGTCTTCCAAATATCACTGACAACTTCCACGGCTATATTGATGGAGACATTACTAGATTAGCCAGCAAACTTCAAAATAAAGATTTATACTTAATTCACGGCACAGCTGATGGTAAAGTGATACTGTTTTCTCTTCTTTTCACTTAAACAATACCCTTTTGTTTTACTTATTAAGATCAAGTGCATTATCAGCAGTCTTTGCTATTGTACAGTGCTTTAACCCAATCAAATGTAATCTTCAAAAGTCAGGTAAAAGAATCACATTTAGTACAATTAAATTAACGAAACTATCATTACGGTATTATACATAGTTAATTCTTTAGGTGTATCCTGATGAAAGCAACTCATTAAGTGGTGTTAAAAAGCATCTTTACTTATCAATGACAAACTTCTTTGAGAAGTGCTTCCAGTTAGATATGATTAATGTGCAGCAACAGCAGACTCAATTAGAAAAGGATGACCAAGGAGAAGAAGAAGAATGAGGACCAGCAATAAAAAAGCATTTGCTGTTGGTCAATAGTTGTGCGAAATATGAATATGATGGTTATATAAAAATTAAAAAAAAAACAAACTTCCAGAAACATAATAATGAAATGTAAATAAAAAGCAACGCTGTAATTTGAGCTAAAGTACAATATAAAAACAAATCTATATAAAACGATAAAAACGGCGAATAAGTTTAAATAATATTGTGAAGCTTATTAATGTGCCTGGTTAAAATTAATGTAGATGCGAATTATTTATTTTATAAGACTAAAACTGGTCAAATATGTATATACTGTAAATGTAAATTCAAACAATTATTCAATAAAAAAAACCACAAAACATAGCAGTTATAATACGTTTTAAGAAGTATTTTGAGACAGATTCATCAAAAATAATTACCGGTAAACTTAAATTTGAGCAACGAGCAACATTTTTGGAACACTCGGCATTGCATACATCGAATTTCTATGTTCATAACGTGATCAGCTGATCATCAAACCCTATAAATTTCGCGTTTATTTCAAATTCATCCTAATCAATTCGTTTAGTTTACCAACAAATATAGAAATACAGTGTCTTACTCTGGGTATTAATAACAATGGACGAACAGCATTTGATATGCAATTTTCAAAGCTGTGGAAAGATATTAACCAACGTAGCCTGGGTAATTTCCTAATAATTTCTACTCGAAATCGCCATAGTAAAACTAAAAACCTTACTAATTTTTAACTTACAGACTACAACATGCTCTCGTATCCATTTAATTTACATTATGACTTTAATGTAGTGCTAAGTTGCTAATAAATACTGTACATTCCGAACTGTTACTACTGTAGATATATTTTGCGATGAACATGGAACAAAAGAATTGGCAAAAACGCTTGTTTGCCCTGCCTGTAAGCAAAGCCTTGCAAGTTCTTCCACTGAAAAACAACAACTCTATCCGATGTTTGATTATTTCAATATAATAAACTAAATTAATAACTCGTTTCTATCCAGGTGAATTCGAGCTACAAGACAAGAGCGATATATCTCGACAAAATCTCAATTTGGATCATAAAACCAAATCAGTATAATTTCAATTTTTCATCTTACACGGTCATTAACTTAAAACCTTTAGTTTTTGCTAATTGGTTCAACACCAGATACTGCAATGGAGATTGCAAACCGTGCCATTTCATTTTGGGATTATCAAGTAAAAAACTTAAAATTAATTTGTTACTTACAATATCAGTCATTGTTGATGTAGATACAGATGCGGGTTTCACACCAAGAAGAAGTCATTTCATCACTCCGTGATAAACTTTCTCAAATTGATCGAAACAATGAACAGACCATGCTCAAATCCAAAGCTGAAAACGACAGTAATAGAGTCGCTTTAGTTTTACTTTAAACAACTAACTTTTCTCGTTCAGTTTTAAAAGCAGAAATTCAAGGTATATTTAACAGCTAAGCAACTAACCAAACATAAGATAATTTACCAAGATATGTTAATAATGTGAAGCGTTGAAAGTCGACCAAGAGGAGCATAAGTTTCGTTTGTCCGATTTAAACGAAAAATTGATAGAAAAAACTCGGGAACTTCAGAAAGCTAAATCGTTAATTGACTGCTTGAGGCGACAGCAAATTTATCCATCTTATACGAGTCTTCACAGACAAGCTGTTGGGAGACACGAACTGCAAATGACATCATCGAATGGTTAAGATTTTAGAAAACGGGTTCAAACATTTTAATGAGTTTTTGTTTACTTTTTTGGTTTAGATGTGACTTTCCAGTTTGGAGAGACAAGTGGTCAACATTCAGGCAATAACCACGTTGAAAAGTCAAGTACACTAAATAAAATGTTAATTAACCGTAATCAAAATTTAATACAATGCTTTAACTTTTTAACAGCTTCGGAAGAGCTTAGCAGTTTTCCAACCATATTTCCGTTTTAAAAACTCGTTGTTTTCTTGTTCAATGTTTTCTTGACCAGTTTAAAAATTTCGATTAAACCGTTAATTGTTTAAATTTGTTTTAATTAAAAGGCCAAAATTAAATTTCAACTTTTCAAGTCAGTAAGTTTTCGCTTGTGAATATCGAGCAACTTTTGTGTCATTTGTTGAATTTTGATACTTAAAAGCGTCTGATCAACGTTTGGTGGAATTTCCAATTCATCCAGTTGGTTTAAATTTGTCTCTAACTGCTGTAGAACTCTTTCAATTTCAAATGGCAATTCCTACAGAAATCAAAGTATTTAAAGTCAAAAGCTAATAAATACAGTGTAATGCTACCTTGTGTTCCGGCTCCACTTCCATTGCTGCAACGTTTGTCGTTTCAATAGTCTGCTCTATCACAAATTTCATTTGGTTAAGTAACAACTCTTTCTTATCTAAATTAGTGTTCATTGAAGACAGAAATGGCACCTAAACAAAAATCAAACACGCTGCATTAATCCAATATTTCAGCGATAATGTCTTAAACATCAAACGTACTTTGTTTAGGAATTTAGTAACCATTTGCTGTAATGCAGGCTTCTGATACAAACATCCTGAAATGATCGATTCATGTGGTGTAGAGTGAGAAACGTTTGAAAAGGTTTCTAAACCAAGATTCAATAAAATTGGATTTTTTTCTTCTAAACAGCTTGACATAAGCAGAGAAATTTGCTTTAAAATAAGACTTTGCTAAAATATAATTCAAAACATTATGATGAATATTCAATCAATCTTAAAAACAGAACAAATTCGTACTTCCTTTGAATCTGAAACCTGTGTACTTGCAAATAAATTAAGAAACTGCAAAACTCCAAAACGAATTATCGCAGAGTTGAAATTTACTAACAACTGAGACACTTTTTGAAGTATCTAAAATGAGAATAATGTATCTGTAGTTTCAAAACGTAAAATACTTGTCATGGCGATGTTATTACCTCAAGAAGAAAATTATTTGGCAAGACAGGGATTAACTGACTGCTCCATTCAATTAAATGATAACAAAATCGGTCAGCCGGTTCATTAAGTTGTTTTGAACTAACAGAAATGCAACGCCAAAGCCGAGAGCACAGCTCTATTTGCTTCGGTTTAAAATCGGATTTGACAGCTGACAATTCGCTCAGCAGACAAACAACGTTACTCTGAAACAAATAATAACAGATTGTTTATTGATGGTTACATTTAATAACATATAGGCACCATTTAAATATTTACCAAATTATTTAATACTTCTCCACTGTCAGTCGAGTCGGATTCCAAAATTTCCTTAAGTCGCGCACTGAGCTGATTGTTTAGCAATTCCAAATCGCCCCGAAGAGAAGTTAAGGACGCCAACGCTTGAAAACCAATACAAATCCAAATTTCAGCACTTGCATTCGGGTGATATTTACGATAAAACAGCGTCTTTCATGAAAACAAAATTGTTAACGCATCACCTTACTACTGTTATGACTCTCAAATACAATAACCTTATGGTCGTCTGCCAAAATATTAAATAGACGTCTTAAAGTTAAATTAAGTCGCTTGTTTGTGAAATTCCTGGTTTTTAAATCAGCTAAACAGCAGCAATGTTCATAACATAACTCAGCCGACTCAACTCTTTTGAATTTAAATCAATTAATACATCATCATAAAATAATAAGTATCAGATATTACCTTCCTAAAAACGTCCACAAATCGGATGCCAATAAAGACTTCCAGATGTTATCGTTAATGACGTTTGACAGCAACACATTCTCCTAAAATCAACTACATATAAATTAATTAATTTAATGGATTAAATCTCTTTTACCAGTAATGAAAAGTGTTTAGCTGATATTCCAACTATAAAACTGCATAGTCGAGTGCAACAAAATTCGTAAAAGCTGACTAACCTTTTAACATTCCAAGCAAAGATAACATTACAAAATTAATACTAGCAATAACATTGGTAAAATTATAGTTACTGAAATGGCTTTCCATCATACATAACACCAGGTAGTAATACTGGCAAATTGATTTCAACTTCACCTATAACATGCATATTAATAAATTGAATGACTTCAATTTACACAGATCTGTTACTTACATAATGAAAATGCATCAAAGAATTTCTCAAGTAAACTTAGAGATTTCTTGCTTTCGAATCCCCTTTGATTAAATACAACAGGAATAATACTGTTTTGTAAATTTGCTAAAAAAATAATAATGAAATATTTTACGATAAAACTTTAAGAATGTGTACAGAATATTAAGCTACCTGGTATTTTGCTTATGTTATCTAAAATAAAAACGAAAAATAAGCAACAAGAATACGGGTTGCTATCGTTGAAATTCGTATTTGAAATTAAGTAAATAAACTCCGGTTCTTCCAATAGCTGAAGTATCAGTGGCTCAATTACCACATTTAAATTTCTTTCAACATCAGATTTAATGCTGTCAGGTACATTTATAGCAGTTAAACTAGGACTGGTGTTTCTAAAAAAATAATAAAAAATAAACAGTTAAAAAGTTTATATTTTCAATCATTTAAACTACTTACTGGTATAAACAGATAATTAGATTGAGTAAATCTTTGAAACAATTTCCTAGGAAATACTGAAATTTTTCAGCTAATTTTATAATTATTTTTACGTTAAAATTACACTGTTGAATTGATTTTAAAATATGATCCAGTTCAACTGCAGCCTATAAATAACAATTCATTTATAATTCGCTATTTTTTGCGGGTAAAATAATATGAAATCACCGTAATTTCTCCAGAGCTGAAGCATAAAGAATGCAAATTTCTCAGTCTAGTTTCGGTTAAAGTACATAAAAGTTGAATAATCTCAGCAACGTTGACCCGGTCTTTAATGGAGTCACAATATTTCGCGAAATTACTGTTTTATAAAACAATCATAAGCTAATTAAATACAAATAATACTAATAAAATATTACTTTATGATAAACTTCCATAATGTCACTGGCGATTTGCTAGAAATCGTTTCAAAAATGCGGCAAATATTCATCACTTTTGAACAAACTAAAACATGTACAGTAGTTTTAGTTTATATTTACACTGATTTTTATGTCAATCAATATTTTATACCTCTGAGAAGCAAATCCACATGAAGTTCCAAGCCAATTGCAATTTTAATTTTGCCCCAAAATACCATAAACTTATTAGTTAACGCAGTGCTTTGACTAAAAACGTTTGAAAAGTATTGAGACACGTTTGAAAATTCGCTAAACTTCCTACAATTCTGTTATAAAAAAACAAAAAACTATAAATAATTGTAATCAAAATAAACAACTAACAGCTGCTTATCTTACATCATAAATCTCAAATACTTTATAGGAAATATTAAGAGCACTTGTAGGCAAAGTGAAAACATGGTCCACTTCAACTTCTTTTTCTCGAAATACATCAGCATCAAAACATAGTTCAACACAAGCAATTAAAGCTTGCAAATCCTAATAATTAACAAAACGGTTATTAATTTATTTTGTGTAATTCATTAAAGTAACCAAACCTTAACATAATCTGCAATGTCGTCAAAGTTAGATTGCTGTTTTTCAAAAGCAGCTGATATTTCATCTCCAATAGCAGTGACAGTAGTTTCAATTCTGGGTAAAATGTTTGAAAATATTTTAATTTCAAGGCATTTAGCTGGGACAATCTTTAAACTGTGTTTGCAGCATTCTTCTAAGTTTTCTACAACGAAATATTAACATCGAATGTAATGAGATACTGTATTAACGAATAATAATCATAAGAAAGTTGAATCATATATTATTGATACCGGTAACCGATTTTATATTAAATTCTTACTTGTGATCGACACTCTTTCGGAGACATTCAAAAAAGCAAATCCGTCCTAAGTAACAAAATATGCAGTTGAATAATGATATAAGACATGCTATGATATAACAGTACACTGAATCAAAACAAAAGGCAATGTAATTGGTAGCTAGACACTTACTGTCAATTTTTTCAAACATTTATCCAGATCGACATCGGTGTATGACCATTCAACAACAATTTCATCGTCAACTTGAGACATTTTTTGGCAAAAAAAAAACCCAATTACATTATCATATGCCCTAATATACTGTATTACATAAAGTGTAGTACAGTAAATAACAAACGTTTACCGGTACTTGCAGTAAATGATGTACAGTTCTACCCGCCCTTTTTAGAATAGCGAACACAATCAAAATAGCCGCTTGGAGGCAGCAAAATACTTTGAACCAAACTTGGTCCATTTTTAATTGGGAGCTAGAAAAGATTTTAGCTTTGTGTTTAAGACCATTTAATAGATAATTTCACTAATACTGAAGATAACTTTGTGAATTACTAGTTTTGGAAATTTTTAATAAAACCAAGAGTTATTACATATTGGCACGGTTTAAAAGACTTATGTAAATTCTCCTATAATTACTAAAGAGGACCTAAAATATTTGAAATTGAATGAATGCATCCTATATTTCTTCCAAATATTAATGATCAATCTTATTGCTTTACAAAATACTAAATTGTACAGTACTGTACTTTAAAATGTGCTTTTTTTTACACAAATGGGTATACTGTAAGCCAATTTAACTTACAGTATGTAAACTTGTGAATGTGAAGAAGTTTTAATTTACCGAGTAACTGCATGGACTTCCATTATACAAATTTACTGTATATTGTCATTTATCAGAATCAGTAAATTAATTACTGTAACTTACTGTATGTAGAAAGTTATTTTTGAAGCCAAAAAAAACCCTTCAATTGTTGTTCACTAATTTGAAGTATTTTTAGCAATAAAAGTACCCCAAAATTATCTTCTTAAAGACCAGGATGTTCTTTTCTCGGTCAAACAAGGGATTAACGTCTTCATTTGTCAGAAAACTGTACCTTAATTTTTAAAACTATGTCATACACAACGACTGAAATGATGAAATACTGTACCACAAAAAGTATTTGCAAAACATTAGCTCACTTGTTCAGTAGTTTCACAGTTTGGAAAAAGTATACTAACTAATTAGCAAATCTTCTCCTAGATATTAAAAGAATTTTAAAACAATTTATTCTAGATCTGAGTTATACTGTATTAAAATGCTAACTTCTTTTTTTTTTTTTTTAAAGAAAAAGGGTGATACTGTAACAGGTTTTCTTCAGATAAGCTGGGGCCTTTAAAACCATCCATTCATATACCGCTAATTTATTTATTGATCTTTCAGGATCCAGGAAGTAAAAAATGTAAAGAACTCGGTCATCTTGTGGCCACAGGTAAAACGGTATTTCTTGTAAAACCCTCTTTAAAGTAAAAACCCCTTTTCTTTTTTCCATAAACGAACCAATCACAAATTAAAAAAAAGGACCAATCGTATTTATTTTCCACGGTTTTCTAGAAAATAGGATGCTTTATTTGGAAACCTTTAGCAAAAAAAAAATCAGAAACTCAAGAAAGCTAGCACTGGCAGCAGCTGACACCTCTATCTTGGAAACTACATTATAAGGTAAAAACAAAAGTTAAAAACTATTCATAAAAATAGCTAGGTCTAACGGTAGTTGAAATGAATTTATTTTTTTTAAAAAAAAATTGTTTTTTACTAGTTGAACGTAACTTGTATTTTTTTAAAAATGTCATAACTTTAAATACTGTAGTTTAAACTTTAAAGGAAATTTCCATCCGACGATTATCGTTTCAAAATGATTTTGACAAAAAATAATCTAAAAAAAAATTAGTTTAAGCAAAAGTATAAATACACACTTGATAATTAAAGATCTGATTTGTCGATTATGTATGTCTATTGCAGTATCAAAATGTCTCTTAAACACGTGGTCGTCTTATTCGTTCTGGCTATTTGTGCTCAAATATCCACTGCAGGACCAATAGTCCCAACAACTCAAGAAAACGTAACTGATAAGATAACAAGAATAATTATAATTTCAATTTGTTTATAATTAATCAAATTTATCAACAGGAAATTACACCAAAATCCAACCACGGTTTCATTTCCAGCATTACAGATCCAATAGTAGACTTCTGGAACAGAGACAACGCAGTTTTAAGCCCATTCGTCTCCTTCGCTAAACTAGCTGGTGCTTTTGCTTTGGGTGTATATCTCTCACCGATTGTTACATCAACCCAGACACCAGTTCTTATTGATGAACCTGTCCCATACTTTGATCCGGCTACTTCAAACTTTAATCCGGCAGCTCCATATATTGACTATTTACATCAGGCATCAGATAATGCCCCAGTTGTAACGGATGTCCCAATTCCAATAGATGCAACTACTACTCCAATGGATGCAACTACTACTCCAACTGATGTTTCTCCACTCTCGAGAAACATGGAGTATGAGGAACAATTACAATTCCAACAGTTCCAACCAGTTCCTCAAATCAATCATTTCAATAAATAAACTAACTATACTAGCAAATGCAGTTGGCAGTATAAAGGACACCTGCTATTTTTGATAATAATCAAGCTAATTTTCAATCTACAATATCTGTAATTAATACTGACTTTTTAGAAAGGTTAGCTGGACTAATCAAATAATGTATTAATGCAAATCAATTATTAAAATATTTTAATTTGTCTTGCAAGAGACTTTCATGATTATTGCGACTAATTTTTACAGGGCAGATTTGGCGTTCGATTTCAATTTGTATAATCAAGATTCAGAATAGCTGGACTTTTTATATTTACAAAATACTGATATTTTTTCCATGCTGGGAAAATGTTTAGTTTCTTAACCACATTTGGCATGTTTGTATAAATTTCAAAGAACCTCAATTTGGACAAACTAACCACTAACGTTTGGGCACCCAAATATCGCATTTGAATTATAAATACAGTATATGGTACGAGTGTTTTGGTATTTGCCATTCCATAGCTATTTTTGTTTTTAAATTTGTCCCTAATGAAAGTTACTAAAAATAAAATTAAAATAAAACAAAAAAAATTATAGAAAACAATTCATTTACTACAATATAAAAAATACCCTAAATTGTTCTACATAATTTCTACACGAGATTTCTCCCTTTCAAAATCTCCAAAAAAATTAAAACAACCAAATCGCAGCTGATGCTTGGCTTTGCATGAATTAGTGAAATTAAAAATCCATTTACATTTTACAACTAAAATAAATTGCATAACAAACGTTTGTTACACATTAGAAAATAAAACAAATGCAAGCAAAATGATGAAAAATGCAAAACAAAACGCGCAAAAAATTAACTCGGCGGAGTACGATTTACAGTTTGTGACTTTTTGGCACGTAAAATTATTTAAAACCGATAAAAAAATCATTTTCATTATGTACCACCTCTTACAGATGACAGTGCTTTACCTGACGAGGTTACTTTACACACGATCAATGTCGATTTTTCCGAGAAACTTTAGCGTTTTTCTCCATGTTATTTCCTGCTTTCTGTAAAACCCCTGAAGTTAACGTAACTAAATGAAAAAAAAGTCTGTTAAATTATAAACATATTAATTGACGCAACAGCAAAAGTGAAACATACGTTGCTTTGATATGGCTTTCACCCATTTCTTTTTCATATCTTCGGCCATCTAAATTAATTGAAGTAAATTTAGTTTCGAAGTTAAAATAATGCCAAATTTTGAAATACCATTTCCTTGTGCTTCTCAGCATCCTCAGCTCGCTCACGATATTTCGCCAACTCCGACTGTAACGCTTTCCACTCCTCTTCTGTATAAGCTTGGTTAACCTTAAGATTTTAACAAACGATTAATAAACATTAAGCAATACGATACTCCTAATAGTCACTACTATAATATAGTGAAGTAATAATTTACCTCTTCTGAAGTTCCAATTGGTGTGTTGAAAAATCTTATAATGTGAATGATAAGTTGATCATTCGCTGCTAAACATTCCTTAAGATCATCAGTGTCAGAGTAAACGTGACGCCACGATTCATATTCAGCTTGTGTTGATCCATTGTTTGCTTTTTTAAGATTGACCAACCGGCTACGAACACGTCTTCGGATTTCACGAAGAATTTTTACACTTTCGTTGTTACCTCGCTTCAACAATTCCAGTTTATTTGAGGGAGAACTTGTATTTACATCTGAGGCACAACAGCTGTCAGTTTCGTCTATAATTAAAATAAAATATTATCAAAAATGTTACCAGAGAAATTGGAAAAAATTACCATGTGATTGAGCATTTTGTGACACATTCTGAGTTTCAACTCCATGATAAGTCTGATTCAAAGTATTTTTACGGTGATAGCTAGATGATACCGTAAATGGGGCAACCGCATACCGCTGAGTTTTCGCAGGAGCCGAATTAACAACATTCCAGTCATTATCAACTGGAAATCCGGGTTTCAAGTAAGTGTGAACAGAATTTTCAACCACTTTAACGTCTTTATCCGATTTTTTCGGTCGATCAAGACTAGAAAATCTACTCTGATCTGATTCAATTCCAAGATCAGGAGAAGAGTACATCAAACCTTGTTCTGTACTTGTACTAGTGACTCCTGGAAGATTTCCTTCTTCAGAACTAGAGCCAACAGTCAGAGGCATGTACATAAAACTGGAAGCCGATTCAGGGGAATTCATGGAACTTGAGCATTCTTCCAAACTGCCTATATTTAAACGCAAAGGAGTATGTCGCTTACTTAGCTCATCACAGTTTTTACGAAGATCATTTCGTTCTTCAGTTAAACGTTCAATTGCAAATTTGGAAGTTTCTTCTAATGATTCAAACATTGATTGAAGAGTTTTCTTGGAAGACTCAATTTCATCTCGCTCATTTCTCAACTGGACCAATTCACAACGACTTCTAAAATATCGAAATCAAACATTACAACGACAAAACACGCATTTTTCAGGAAAATTGGTCGCACATTAGAAACATTCTAGATAAAACATTTTGTTTGTAAATAAAAAAGAATTGCAGTACTCACTTTTCAATTTGTTCATCTAAGCTCTTCAATTTCGTTTGACTTTGTGAGAGTTGTTGCCGCATACCAGCGTTCTCCTTCTCTTGTTCTACCAACAAATTCTGAATTTCCTCTATCTTCTTTTGAGACGATGTCTGTTGTTCTTTTAACATTTTCTGACAAGATTCATACTTCAACTTTAATTGATGATTTAGTTCATTAACCTCCGAAACAATCGCTTCACTAGCTTCTCTTTCATTTTCAAGTTCCTGTTCTAACATTGAATTAGCTTCTTGCAATTTCTCGATGAACACCTCACGATCAGTTAACATTTGAGTCGCTTTGTTGAGCGATGCAGTTGTTATTTCTTGGCTCTGTAAAGCTTCTTCTAAAGTCGCCTCTTTTTGATTTATTGCAAACTCCAAAAGTTCAACTTTTCTGGTTGCCTCTTTAGAACTGTTTTCTTGATCTTTCAACATCATTTGTAACGACTCAATTGTTTCACGATAAGACTCGAACTTCTCCGTCAATTCCTCAATCTAAAACAATTCAAAATATATATTACTCTGCAACAAACTGGCCATAAGAAACAAACCTCCGCCGTTAATGCGTCTCTTTCCCTCTCAGATTCACAAATTGTGGCATCTTTGTTCTGCAATTCCGATTGTAGTTGTTTATTAAAAGCCTGTAATCGCTGCACTGTCCCTTTGTAATAATTGAAAATTCCAGTGTCGCCTAAACAATTCATACAAATTAAAACTTAAGCTGCTGATATTAGTCATAAAACAGAATTTTACTTGAATTCGCTGCGATCCACTGATCAAATTCTTCCAAAACACTGTTGTAATTTCTAGTTAAATGTTGATGCTGTTGCTTCAAGATTTCGTTCTCTCTTAAGCATTCTTCAAGCATTTTTCGAACATTACTTATATCACTGTTTCGAGAACGTTTATACCTCAGAGAAGATCTTGGACTTAATTTTAGAGGAGATAACGTGTTCTGATCACATCCCACTGCATTTGCTTAAAAAAATCAAATACAATAGCATTAAATTCACAAACGATAATGCAATTCAGCTTATATAAAAGTAAAAACATTGAAATAATTCATTAAATGGTCATAAAATATTCGATTATTCGCTATAATACTTTTGTAAAAAAAAAATCTAAGAAATGCAAATATAGCCTATAAAATCGGTGAATGTTTCACATAAACGACTGGTAACTTACGCAAAAAACTGGCTTCCAAAAGTCGCTCGGCTTCCGATTCAGTGCTGCTGTTAATATCAACTGGTGGAAGTGTTTCAGGCAGACTTATTCCGATCCTCTGTTTAGAAACGTTCAGATCAGGCTCAGACCAAGCGTCCGACTCAGAAATCGACTTATTTTCATCGTTAAAAGCCTTCAATTCACCATCACAATTTGTCAATGATAAAAGTTCACTCGCGTTGTTAGATTTTGATAAGGAATTTAGCATTTTTGTTTTGAACAATGCCCTACGCGGAGAATTAGCATTTGAAGCACGCAATGATGATGATGACATTCGCTTTTTGGAATTAACAGTATCATCCATAAAAACAGCTGACTGCTCATCCTCCAAACAAGTTGAATTCTCCCAAGCTAAAACAGTAAAAGAATAAATATAATCGTTTTAAAACTCGTAACAAACGCAAATACCAATCAAACTTCTTGACAATGATCTGGAAATATGAAGCCCTTTTGTAAGACAGCGATGGAACTTCTCGATATTGCCTGGTGTTAGACTACTCACATCCAAAGAACCATTTCCATCAAAACAAAGCAATTTTTCTAAAAATTCAACGAGTTCTTCTAGTCTTGTTCTAAACATATCCTTTGTTGTATTTAGATCGATTTCCGAATCAGCTGTTTGGTCTAATAACTCATTTGAAAGTCCTGTAGTCTGACATGCAACACTGACAGTCGTTGGGACATTCGAATCAGTGAAATCTGGCGGTGGAATCAACTCGCTGCAACTTAATGGACGCAAATAAAAACTTAAAGGTGATTCAGGTTCAGCCTTCATCGGAGTAGTTGGAGCACTTTTACACTGACCTATTAGTAAAACAATGTTTATAATAAAAGTAAGAACTGTTTATCTGATTTTATACCTGCAACTGGTTTTTCTAATTTAGAATGTTCATCTCGATTAACATTCGTGCTTTCCCCATTCAAAAGATAACGATAACATTGAACTTTACTACTCAAATTTTTCACAGTTCCTTCAGTTGATTCAAGTAAGAAACGAAGTCTCGTTACCTATAAAAGTTAATTTTCATCAGACAAAATATCAACATTAAATATACTGTTGTAATCGAGAATTTCCGATATCCATTTATTGAGAAAACTAAGTTTTACCTCGGCTTGTGAATCTTTTAGTGAATTGACCAAATCTCCCGATTTGTCTGCTCCAAATATTGGTTTCAAGTTAACTTGTTGCTGTAAAAGTTCATTCAACGACTGTGCTGCTTCCAGCTGATGGTTCAAATGTTCAATTTCCTTCTGTAACAAATTAATTTTGTCAAAAATAGTTGTTAAACACAATGAAAATGTTCAACCAATTAACCTTCTGTTCTTCGCAAATTTCATTAGATGCTTTTCTGTTTCGTAAATCTGAAATTTCGGTTTGAAGTAGTTCATTTTTGTTCATAGTTTCTTGCAAACGAGTTTGCAGTTCTTCCATTTTCTTCTTCAACAACAAAGTTTCATCTTTAACTTGACTTTCCTGAATTAAATCTAAACCTTTCAGTCGAACAGTTATCTGGCTGTCACCGCCAGAAGAGTCGCTGACTGAAGCCCAACGTTTGAACAAATCTTCTAACTGTTTCAAACCAAGTAAAATGCTAGAATCCACTTTGTTTTTCAAGCTGATTTCAGCTCCTACTTCATTGCTGTAATTGCCAGTCAGCATCTTGTTTAAACGTTCTACGAAATCTTTAAATAAAATAAAATTAAAAATAAATTGTAGTATAAAAAATAAAATACACTTACCATCTTTTAATTTTAACTCTGATTTCAACCTATTTAACGAATCAGTCAGACTACTAGTTTCCTTAAGAGATAATTCAAGATTATTTACAGTTTTACACAACTGCTTTTCTAAACTCTAATGAAAACAAAAATGACATTATAACATATCGTTACACATTTTTAAATTCAGTCAAATTTACATCTAATTGTAATTGTTTGTCGTTTAATTCAGCCTTAATTTCTTCAACTTCATTTGATTTTTCGTCCAAAAGTTGTTGACATCTATTTTCGGTTTCTTTTAAAAGTTGATCCTGTACACACGACATCATTTCCTCGTCTATTTCACTCGTTTTGCTCTGGCAATCAAATTAATTTTAAAAATTAAACACGTAAATTACCATAATTATTATCGCTGACTATCTGTCACCATCACCAAAGCCACCAATCAGCTACTGTATTTCCCGATTAATAATTTCGAAACAAGCATTTAAAAAAACCTCCAAGAAAGTTTACACCACTAAAAACAAAATATGCCAAAATAAAATTTATCAGCATTAATAGCGCTCATAAAGGGCAACAAAATTATAAAACACATTGTGCATTTTCGTCAAATGATATACAAATACTATAGTCAAAATTTAGATTGCTTAGCTGCCCCTTTTAGAAACAGTAAATGTAGCGGATGGTCTTACAGCTGAATCGGTTAATGGCATGGTACTACGTGAACTTGTTGCTTCCTCACAATTACCACTATGGTAACCTAACTATAAAAACACATCAAACTAGTTAACTTGAAAACTAAATAACTGGCACAAAAATTTAAGTTGGTAATTATTATCCCTGTAATGGTTAACATATTGAATTTCATTCAAAAAATTATGCTATTTGATTATCAATAAAGTAAAAGTTACTTTTGTCTATAAACGACAATTATACTGTAAACTATAAGTAAAATTAAATTTTTGTGTCAACGTCACAATACTTTAAAACCAATCTCTATAAACTGCTAATTATATAGGAAACAATCGATTATCAGAGTTATTAATAAGGAAATAAAAAATCTAACCTCCTTTCGGTTTTTAACAATTATTTCTGACATTCCCTTGACGATCTTCTCAAGTTTAATTATTTTAACCTTGTTCCGTTCAATTGATGTCAAGTGGTTCTCTTGCGTCTCTGTCAAATACTATAACAGACAATAAAAAAACGGTTAAAGTAGAACTTGTTTAGCATGTTTGAATTTAATATTGAGCTGTACTTGAATAGTTGCCCTCTGAGATTCAACCAATGATAACAGCTCTCCATTGGAAAATTTATTTACATCCTCGTGACCAGCCTAACAATAACAAACATTTAAAAATTGAACAAACTGGAAATATATTATTTAAGCGTTTGCTAAAAAGTTGCAACGTGTATTTACATCGAGGTTTTCGCCATCACTTGTCATATCAACCAACGAAAAAGCCTGTTTATACCATTCTGCATTTGAGTTCTTTGAGTCCGACTCTTCAGCTCTTAAAGCCCTTTTATCTTCTGCACTCAGAAACTAAAATAAAACATTTATACATGATATAATTTAATATTCGTTCTGTGACAAAACTGGTAACTAATTATTATCCGCAAACACAAATATGTTCAAAGTATCTTCAATATCATTTTTTATGGTTTCAAAAACACATTAACTTATTTTGTGATTAAGTTAGTTAAATTGTGATTAATAGCGCAAAAATAATCTAAATGTCAATATTACTTTTTCCATTTGTCTGATTTTCTGTTCTAATTCATGACATCGCGTGGTCAAGTCCATTTTCTGCTGAACATCAATTTTCTGTTTTTTCTCCAATGTCTCCAGCGTTTCAGATGCTTTAAGCAACAATTCATGTTTACGATAAACTTCACTTCTCAGAGCTTCAACTTCCAACTACAAACAAAAGTTAAATGAACAATTACTATTCATAAATATCACCACATATAACAACATTACAGTTAACTCTGCGATGGATTTGGTCGAGCGCGGCTGATTATCAACAGAATACTGAGCAAATAACTTTTGTTCCAACAAGTAAATGTCCAGTTTGAGACTAAAGTTTGCCTTGGTTAAATCAGCAATTTCTTGATCGTATTCCTTCATGGTCCTCGCACGATTTGGGCCTAAACATAAACAACATGGGAATTTAATCGTCATTATTATACTTTAGATTTGATTTTACTTACTTCGTCCTTCAGTTACATCAAGGGTATTTTGCAGCTCGAGCAGCTGATCAGGAAAAGCACTAAGTTTAAATTTAAATGACATTAATTAATAAAAATACAAATGCAATCTATTTGGACTCAGTAATTGGCTTCGACCTCCAACTGCCACTCAAAATTACTTAAAACGTGAATTCTAGAATATAAACCTTTTTTGAATTTAGCTTAACTACCCTTTCCCACGTGAGGAATTTATTTCTTGCCCTTGCAGGCCCTTGCGACGTCACTGCTCCACAGGGACTTAATTATCAATAACAACAAAGCCGAAAGTCTAAAGAGCTGATTGTTAGATCGCATAGTAGAGTAAATTTAATCTATGGCAATTATTTTAAAGATTAAGGCAAGTTTAAACACATTTAAATTTATAAACAGTTTAAAGAGAAGTAATTTACTAAAAATAAGACAATTTTCAATGCAAGATGTACACAGTTTTTTTTCTATAGATGGAACTCGTAAAAATAGTTTCCAATTTGTGCAAGTGCCAAAATTTCATCTTTCGATCAAAAAGCTTTATAAAGTTCAGATTTGGTTTCCATTATATTTATTATACTGTTTCGGTACCAAACAAAAAAAAATATCGGTTGATGCTTCTGAAACTAAATTGTGGGTTTTAATAATTTGCAATTTGAAAAGTTTAATATATAAAAATTCTCTTTAAATATTTAAATGTGTAGTTTACCAGCAATAAGAATAATTTGTATGATACATAAATGTTAGATTATTTTTTCGAAATTAGAATTCATTTTATTCTCTAAACTGTTAAAGTGTTTGAGGGGAAAAAAAACTTCAAATTTAAGAGTCTCTGAAGTGATGAAAATTTGTTACAATTTCGTTATCCTGTGAAACACTTGTAAAAATCAGGTTGATAACTGAATGTGTTTATATGATTATAAGGGGCCATGTGTTACATGTACATGTTGAGGGGTGAGGAGAGACCCCAAACATGACCAGATAATAAAAGAAAATGGGATTTGAAAGAAGTGCATAACATTAACATTTAACATAGACGCAGATGGCTCGGTGCAATGCACATTTTACAGTCTGTTATAACATTCAATTGTAATAACAAAAGAAAAAACCCGGAATAATGATAAGTTCCACGTTTTATATAAAAACAGGCCACATACCTGGACACATCACCTGGGCCCTTGTTAATACCTACTTAGAGCAAACATCTTTACTATCTCTCCTTTAAGTGTAAAATGACACTTGTGTTGAAGAGGAAATTTAAATTTCAGTCTTATAATTTTATTTGAGCTCTGCCTACGATTTTATTATTGAATCAGATTTCCTCGTTCGCCCACTCGTATGACAATAGTGGCGCCTTTTTAAATGAAGTAAAAAGCCTATGCAATTACAATAATAACCATGCAAGTGTAGTGTTACACAAAAACAACAAAACGTTGAAATCAATGCCAAAATCTCAGCAAATCTGAATTTAAAAAGACATCATACAATAACAACAAAAAGAATACGTGTGTTTCTCAAAGACTAAAAACATTCAGGATTTGAAAGCTGGTAGTTTTTAAAAGTGATACTTGCACATGTTAGCAAACAAAGTATTTTATAATTTAAAAATCCCTTTTTACGAGCCTTAAATATTTATGAAACAACGTATAAGATTCACTATTTATAATGAATTTGTAAAAAAACGATACGTAAAAATTTGAGTTAGCAAACCCTAAAACGTTAATTAATCTTGTTAGATATTAAAGCCGTTCATAATAATTAACTCATGATAATTTGTATATTTGCACTCCGAAATGTAATTGATGCAACAGAATCACAATACACTAGAGACCATAAGGTCTGAAAGGGGAAAAGTGATCAAGTTGGAAAAACGGATGAGTCAACCTATTACGCCGTAACATCAAACAAAGTCAGTGAGTCTGGAGAACACCATTAGGGTATCTAAATTGCATCTAACACTTCCACCCAATAACTGCTAAATTCTGATATCAAAGATTGATGTCAATCAAGCCATGCATTAAAGCATACTGTAAACATCTAAAGTCAATAGTTTATTGGTAGCAAACTCGAAGCATGTACTACACGTTGACATGGAAAATCAAGTCTTTACAATGTATTACTGTTAAAAACCACCCATAATGAATCAACTGTAAATTAATGACAAAAATTTTACAAGGCTATTAAATTACGCGTAAGACATCGACTACAGCATTCAACGTATGGCGAACACCACACTCTGTAGTTGCCTGGCAGTAACTTGGCTCAGAGTACTGTATAATACTGTAATCGTTATGGCACTATCTATATTTTATTGTATTGTTAAAAAAATAAAACGTTCATAAAATTTAAAAGGGAAATGGTCCTCAAATATATCATATTATAGCCATTATGACAGCCATATTTTATTCGTTATACATTTTTTTCCAGACTATTAATGTCGCAGGACGTCTTAATCCGTTTAACCTTGATAGAGACTACCGAATAAAAATTAATAGATTTAAATTTTTAAAATTCCAAGTACAGTAACAATACCATGACATCATAAATTCAATAAAGAAGTGCTTATCAGTTTTTATAGCTCCTACCTAGAATGTAAACTACTAAAAACCGTCTGCTTCGAATTCCAGTTTATGTAAAAAGCAAAACACAAACATAAATAAACCGGAAATATAATGTCCTAGATTAGATACAGATAAAAAGCATTTGAAACTTAACTCAACTTTCGATCTAGCATCTTTTTTCTTTTTGACACTAAAATATTAGTACTACAGCGGAAGTTTAAATGTCAACTGATCAATAATAGTACTGATCAAAATTGGCAATTTTGTTGACTTAAAATGGACTTGCACAAGGGTTCTAATTAACATTTCTCAAGAGCAGTGTAAATTCAATACTTGACATAAAAGTAGGCGTTTTAATAAAAAAAATATATTGATGCTCTGAACATACTAAAATCTAATTAACACATGGATGTGCTTGGAATTATAATTAGTTAAATTTGGGCGTTTCAGTTTAAAATTAAGTGCCATTTACAGCTGTAATTTTAACTTTATTACTTGAGACCCAAGTGTTACCTAATTTGTAAAGACCAAGGGGAATGATTACAACACGACTTCAATAATTAAGCTTTTCCATATACTGTAATAGTGATTCTCAAACTGTTGCCCAATATACTCGTAATTTAGCCAATTATAGTACTGTATGTCAAAAATACGATTTTCAATATCTGATATTTTATAGCAATGAGGTACATCGAGGGGAAAGTTATGAAAATTTAATAAAATGCACACCGGCCACAAATTTTGAGAAACCCATCCCTAATCTTATTAAATTCATCCTACGCCATCATTTCTAATAATAAACTGATCAATCTTTAGGTTTATGTCCTTCAAAATAAACATGGCTAAAAAACTAGGGCGGTTTTCTGCTTACATGTGCAGTATTACAACATATCAAAATTTGAAAAAGTAAACAACATTAATAACCAACAATAATTAAAAGAAACAAGGAAAAAAGCGCACTTGCAAGTCACGTAACTAACAAACCAGATGTTGAAAACCAAAAAAAATTCCAAAAATTGAAATTCCAAGTTTCACTACATTTTAACATTTAAAACTTTAAACCTTTTTCTTCTCAATTAACTTCAAGTTTAAAAATAGTTCCTCTCCCAACATAACAAAAAGCAATAAAAATTTAGCTTGTGTTTGCTATTTACTTTTCCAACCAACGAAAAACAATTTCAATCTCGAAACATCACATTTCAGCTCAGAATATTTGGCAAGAATACTACTATAGGGTTACCAGTATACCAGTTCAACTTCACATGACGTCATTTAATGTCATGCACGCGCTCCATTAGTAAACATGACGTAGATGTTCATCATATTATGCACACTCAGCTGATAAAATTTAATTCAATCGTCACTATCGCTTCCTGTTTACTTAAATAAAGACCAATTTGAAATAAAAGTTCTTAACCATCGTCGGTTAATGTTGAAAATGGAAATCAGATAATGAAAACCATTCCCTTTTAATTAAATGAACTAGATTTTTTATATACTGTTTACAAGTACAGCACATATGAAATGAAAGAGATGATTAAAATTGCGAACTCGATAAGTATTGCATTACGCAGTGTTTAATTAACTTTCTTTAATGATATTAATACTCTTGATATGGTTGGTGGTTTCAATTTAAAAAAAAAATACAAATCACAGGAGGCATCTGACCCAGTCGTTCGATCATGTGTGAAGGTCCATATGTTTAACCATTATTTTTAAGCCCAGAAGGCCTTTCGTTATTAGGCCGATTGACTGTTGGATCGCTCCAATAACCATGTGCAATCAATTTATGGTTTTATATGCATCCACTACTGTAAAATCACACAGCATCTGTATATTTCGATCTACTTAAGAATTATAAAAGTAAAAACTTAACTAGGAGAGGTAATGTTTCAAAAAATATTTTCTTAAATACTGCATATTTTTAAAATCCTATACACACATGTGTGGTTGAATGTCGTATAGGAGCAATGTAGAATAATAGTGCCTTGTACATAAACATTTATGGCTTTGGCTACTGTGTTTACATAACACTATCATTAATGTCTTCTTCTCTATAAGTTATTTGGCCATTAACTTCTTAAGATAGCCTATTATAATGCACAACATAGTGACTTCAGTTTGTATTAAAGATAAACTAGATTCTTCAGCCTATGTACTGTATTTACATTTCAATCACTATTTTTTTGTAAATAAGTTTAACTCGTTTAAAAAGAAATTTCAAACAAGTGCTTCATTGTTACAGTCCCTGAATTTGATGCTTCAACAAAAATAACCAAAATCTTTGTGTAAAAAGAAAGTTGACGCGTTTTTTTAGCAGTTTCAATGTAAATTTATAGCCTTTGTATATCTAATTAACAATTTAACATGATACAAAGTACTAAATGTGTCTTATTTCCTGTACTTTAACCAAAATATAAATTTGATTATATTCATAAGTCTAGCAAGTGATTTGTTGGTCAAAAACTAAAAAACAACCTAGTAGTTTACAAACGTTCGTAAACATGCCTTAAGTGGACAAATGGTCAAAGGTTGTTCATTTTTAGACTACACTGCACTCAGAAACAAGATAGGGCCCTCAAACCCTTACACAACGCTCATAAAGTATGGAAATGGACCTTTGCTTTTAATACAAAATTAAAATTTAAAATCTTCAAACTGATTTCTATAAAAATCGACAAAATCCCGAAAATCATAAATTAGATAATCAATTGAAGCAGAGCAGTGGAATTTCAAAGCAAGTTAGGAAACTTGTGATGTTTTTAATGACCATACTAAATGCCATGTTAAATTGTTACCTTCTGTAAGCCACTGGAGTACTAGGTGCCCAGGACCCATCTTTTATGTTAGTCCTTCGCCTCATTATGCTACTGGGTGCCGACGACGTAGTTGTATAAATCCGACGAAACGCCATACTAATCTTATTTTACATTCAATTGCGCATCAAATTTTCCAATGAAATTTCACTATACAGAATTACAAATACAGTAATTCGAAGATAGTTATTTACAATGCCGTCCTTGATGGTTACTATACGGCCACAAAATTTAACCGACACAACCGTTTGAATTATTTTATCTATATATGAACTACATAAATACTGTACAGACTAATGCATCTTTAAAACTTGTTTTGATGATGTGTTGATGTTACAACTTTTGGACTCTTGAAGTTTTATCTTTTAAAAATCACATGATTCAATATGGCCGTTAATATAAACGACGCCGCCATCGTGATCGTCGCACCCGCCTTCACCCCATGACGATCGCGCGGTTAGCCCTCGGCTCATCCACCGTGGAAGGTCCAACTGATTCTTCGTCTCACAAAATGCAAGATTTCACTTTCACCGCAATAGAAAAAATAACTCTCCCTCCCAGAAATTCCTAAAATAGACCCACAGATCCTTTTCTCTCAACCCCTAAAAATTTTTTTTAAGTGTTCGTTTCTTACTACAGTTTTTTTTTGTAATGAGCGACGGATGTTTTGGAGCGTGTGCCTAAACCCTCTCCCGAAATAGAACTAGTTGGCACCGCGCAGCATTTGGTCCTTCCGACGCCTCATGTCATTACAATCTAAACAACATACATAACCACCCTACACTACTCCTTCTTCTTTTCCTCCTTAGTTTTAAATAAAAAACAAAGCCAAAAAGGTTACTCCTCCTGTATCTTTTTTGACACAATTACTGTTAAAGATGAAAATGATGGTCGTCATAGAAACGCAGCATCCGTGTTTACGTAGGTGAGAGAGCACGGAAGGTGAATTAAGCCTTTATAACACAGCAGTAACTGTACGATCACCCCTCGCCGAGCAGATGGCATCTACCTCGGCCTTATTTGAATTGCATCATTGGATGATACACACTACTCTAAACTTTAACATGTTGCTATAGAAACCATCTGAAAAATGGAACATTCCCTCAACAATGACACGCCTACACGACCACCTTGGAAAGGGTTTACATAAAGTCGATGACAGAGTCATAAAGAGTCGCGGGACACAGTCATAAAAATAAAATCTATCAAAAATAATTTAATTGGATAAAATTAATTCAAATTGGTCGCATCATTAAGTCCAATTAAAGACACAAAAGCAATTATTTCCAAACCGATAACCAAGACAATAAGTATAAAAGTAATACAGTACATGTACTCAAATTACCTCAGTCAACAGACAATTTAGTATCACGACACATCAAATCTGTACTTGGTAATGTTTACAGAAAGGTCAGACAGTCTGGATCGTGTCAAGATTCGAGACTTCCAGTCATTGGGATTTAAGCTCGCACATCTATAGTACAGTACTATCTGATTTTGTGTTTGAAAAGCTACATTTACCATTTTGATCTTAAAAACATAAAATTCGATTTTCAAGCTTTAAACAAAAATCTTAGTTTTCAAAATCTATTTGCCATTTAAAAAAAAAAATATGTAAGGATATTAAAAATTCTGCGACTTTCTTTGTTATTTACGTCGTTAGGCATTATTTTATCAGCCAACTGTCAACAAATTACATCAACTCGATAAATTTCCACACCAATAACAAACTTCAGTGACAATATTGAGACAGTGTAAACAACGCATAATAATCTAAATAATCTATTCTGAATATTTTCCTATTACAGTACCACGTACAGTATTTTTCAATGACGTCCTTTTTTATCATAATGGTTAGTCCATAATTTCATTTCTTTGCATTTACACCATAGCAACCATAAAGCACTGGTTTAAGAATACTGCATGCAAGCATAATAAATCCAGATTAACACAACATAGCACAATCGAACTTGGCTAAAATGAATTATATTTTTTTGTTTGACAAAACAGTCTACCTAAACTTAACAATCAGAATAAAAAAGAGGAAAGAATACCAGATTTAGCCAAAGGAGAACGGTTGGGAAAAAAATCTTACAATCCTATTTTACAGCAGTCTACACTTAAAAAAAAACTAATTGACAACCATGTGTTGTTTGTTCAGGACTTCAAAGTAACGTTCTATCTGTAGGTAAGATGTACCGGGTTCATTGAATAAGTTAAGATACCCATTATAACTATAAATTTAAATTATTAAAAAAACGTAGAAAACGTCTCAATCAGAATTAGTAGCAAGTATGTTGTTAAATTAATAATGGCCATTGGCCAATTCTACATATTTGGGAAAAAAAAGCTACAAGAAGTTTGTTTCTTCTTAAATCAGAGCCTCCTTCTTGGCTTTGACACACCCCTATACGTCAAGCTAATAACAAGTGAAGTTATTACTAAAAATAAGAATTCATAAAAACAAATATGTAAAACATGTTCCATCAGCTAATTCATTGCTTGTTTTATGCCTACAAAGCCATCAATCAACAAACAACTCGCCATGCGTTGCAAAACCACAGACTGAGACGAGATTAGCAGACTTTTAAAGAAAAAATGTAGCAAGTTATATTTAAATTTTGTCCATTCAACAACTTCAGACAGTAAATTAAGGTCGGATATAGTATTTCTTATTCGTTTGCTTAGCAATAAAAAAGTTGAAATGTCAAAACGGTTGTAACTGGCAAAGCCAGATGTTCAAATGTATCGCTACTGATCACTATGTACAGCAGTTACTAATCACATTCGTTAATATATGATTAGCAGCGATATGATGATCATTATGGCGTGGTTAGCTTCAATTTTCATAATTTCATTTTACAAAAATTACTAACCGCCGTTTTGAAGTTCTCAATGTTTACATTTTTTTATCTACTGTCTACACAATAATATAGTGACGTTGTAATTAAAAACAAGTTTAAGCACATACAATTTATGTCACTTTATAAGATTCATGTACTGTAATATAATTCCTACGAAGAAATATCCTCAATTATTGTACATTATATTTACTGACTGTCAAAATGAATTCAATGTATCACTGATTTTGATAATTATAACAATCATCTCACACAATTAAAACGTTTTAAATTATTGAAATCGATAATAGCTATATTAAATATCGCAAAACTATTTTGCCTAATCAAGTTAGCATAACATTGAGTGTTTTTGTGAACTTATAAATAGAACGGGGCAGTGGAGGTCAACGGCAATCCCATAAGCTTCAACGGATTTCAAAAATAAAATACAAGAACTTATTACCTTGCTTCAAAGTTTGTTGTGTCCATGGTCTCTCACAGTTCAAATACACTCAATTAAAACCTCGCAAGTATAACGGTTAGCTTGCAAATTTAAAAATAAAACGAAATTGTACATAACATTACGCGTTTACCTACACCAAAAAATCCGCCATATTACTCTAACGGCTGTGCTACATTCAAAACCTGAAGCAAACATTTTCAAAACTTAGAAGATTGACTTTAAACACAGAACCCAATAATAAATTACAAAATTTTGAAATTATTTAATTTAAATTGTAACATAATAAAAATTTAATCATATTTATGCTATTTAAAATAAAACTTAACTGTGTCACACAAAAAAAATAAAATCAGGTTTTAGTGATAACATGGAATCTGTCAACAATTTAAAAACCTTTCTCAACGTCCCACAATGCAGGGCTCACATAGTAGTTACAGGCAAATAACTGCATAGCAACCATGAAAGTAATATGACCGTAAAGGCATGTGTGAAATAAAAAACGAAATGGCTGTTATCATAATTAAATTTCTTATCAGTAATCACTGTCCTTCAACTTGTTATAATGAACATGAAGTACACATGTAACGTGATATTTGGTTGTCCTTCGCAATAGAGGGCGCTTTCGCGTGCCCAAAATGTATCACACCATGCCTCCATTGGAGAATTGGATTATTTCAGATATAAAATTACCTGAACTACTGGAGTGTTCATATTAATTATGCTGGGCCTGAGTCGTTTGTTCACACAATAAATACAGAGAAAACAATCCATTAAAATGGATCCTTTAATTATATTCGGAGTAATTATCAGTGCATTTATTCTATTATTTAATATTAACCCAGTGTTCAATTTTTATTGTAAATTAATATTCTATTACGCCGTCATCCTATTTGTTTCGGCGTTCACTATACCTATAGCAGCATTTCGACCAGGAAATGTGCGAAATACAAAGTAAATATTTAATTTTTATTATTTTTGCTCATTAAAATGCTATAAATAAATGAATGGCATAATGACTTCCAGTCTTAAAAACATACTGTAAGTTACGTTATTAAGTAATTTGTGGTGTAGTTTGAAGTGGGTAAGATAAAAGTCCAATTTGATTAAATTGTATACTTTGAAATATCTTGGTAACGTTAGCCAAAATTTACATTAACCACTATTTAGCCAATACCTAGTTATTTTAAGTTTGTCAATTTTTCTAATAAAATCTTAAAAATCATCCTAAAAGTATTGGATCACCCGGCATGTAATAACAATACAGTATGTTCATTAATAAAATAAATTGTTTACCTAAAATGTTTTATTTTTATCTTTGCAGTACGGTTGGCTTCTTCTTCCGTATTTTCTGTTCCATTTTTGGTATACGATGGGACATCAAAGGCATAGAAAATATTGATACAGAAAATCCTTGTGTTGTAATCTGTAATCATCAAAGTTCCCTCGATGTTATGGGTATAATTTCAATGATTGAATAGCAGTCCACAATGTTACACAAATCCAAACTAAATAAGTGAATTTTTGATAGAATTAACATTTTAATAGCATGCTTCAGAAGTGTTACTTCTAATTTTGGTCATTTTTAATACATTATTTTTTTTAATGTTTGAGTGAAGGGTATAAAGTTATTTGCCACGTAATTAAATCAAACGTCAGTTGACGTTATTTATTGGTTTAACATTAAGAACTGTAAACTGTACATGTGGCAATGCATTATTAATGTACTTGAAATGACTTCTAAATTTCATGCAAATATAACTAGCTTCTGTCAGTGTCGAATTTCCCGACGTATATTTCATTAATATTCGGCATATTTAATGCATTTATATTTCTTGCCAAGATTAGTTTGGATTCTGTACGTTAACCATTGTAGTTTTGATAACTTAATTACTTGTATTGACAGGTATGATGGAAATTTGGCCTTATTTGGTCAGATGTTGTCCGATGATTAAGAAGGAATTGAAATATCTTAGCGGTCCGTTTGGCATGTTGGCAGCACTTTCAGGGTCTGTTTTCATCGATCGTTTCAACGCTGAAAAAGCCAGAGAAACTGCTAACAACACTGTCAAATACTTAAAAGAAAAAAATACCAAATTATGGGTGTTTCCAGAAGGAACCAGAAACGCTAAAAACACCATGCTTCCATTTAAAAAAGGAGCTTTTCATATTGCAGTACAGGGAAAAGTAAATGATAATGATTATTCAATTATTCGAAAGTTAATTATTTAAATCTAATATTTTACCATTTCAGCTTCCCATTCTTCCACTTGTCATATCTAGTTACTCTGAGCTATACGACAAAAAGAGAAAAATATTTAAATCAGGTAACCAACAAACGTGTCCAATTAAATCATTAAATTAGAAACAATTATTAAAAATGTAACTGTATTAGCATTATTTTTCAGATAAGATGGTCGATACTCTATAATGACATGTTATAGAAATTTCGATGTTGTTTTAAATTTAGACTCCTGCAAAAGCTTTAAAAATACTCAAATTGATGACTTAAGAACTGTTTATAAGATTATAATTTTAAACTACAGTAACTGTAGTTTCACTGATCGTTTTTCTTAACTACCTTAATTTAAAATATACGGTAGTTAAACAGTTGTATATTTCTCATTGATTTTCCGTAATTCAAAACTGACGTTTACAACACATTATTGATTGTTTCTAAACTAATATTACTGTAACTTACCGAATTTTTAATGGTTGTTTTAATTCTTGTAAACTATTTCCTAGGTACTGTAACTCTTACGGTTCTTCCACCAATTGACACATCGAAGTTGACGTCCAGTGATGTGAGTAAATTATCCGAACAAATGAGAGAGACGATGTTGGAGACATTTTACAAAACGTCTAACATAAGTCCTCCACCTAAAGATGCAAAAAACGGATGTAAATAGAACTTCCAAAAACATTTGTCATAAATGTTGCATGTTTAGCCCAATCGCAATTCGTTGATTGGAAATTTGTAAAATCATAAAAATAAACATTAAAGGAAAATTGATGTGGACGGTAAACCAATAAGTTTGAATACAAATCGATAACTTAAGTTTGAAATGTCATGGCGCACAGAAGTTTGTTTTAAAACTGGCTTACGGCCAATTAGTACATTAAAAATAAAATTTGTGTTCAGAAACTAACAATGTTTTCTAGTTCCACTTCATTTTGTCAAATAACGGAAAAGATTCCATTAATAAGTATTCATATTAAGTTTTCCCATAAGTTTGACATAAGTGAAACATAATTACAGTATCATGGTTTAACTGAAACCTTGCAGATAAGCTTTAAGGGAAACGTTAACAAGAAGCACCAAACTGTTCATTTCAAGTGGTCTTTCATTAAATAGCACCTGAGTTGTACTGAAATCAGGTCAACAAGTGATTATTTTGAATTATATTATGGAAGCTACAAAACACAATAATCTATAAATTTGTTATCTTTTATGTACCAGTAATTAAATGAACGTTCGACTGAAGAGTAGCGAGAAATATTCACAATTTGCGATGGATAAAATCATCATAAACTATAATATAAACACTAGATAGAAGCAATAACTGGTAAACACTGAACAACCTTGGTACAAATTGTACACTCAAAACTAGTAACCTTGCTATTTCAAATCAAAATATTGCCTTCATAATGAACTTTGAGTTATTGTATGTACTTTTAAAACTGTAATTGATATACACATTGATTTAATGTCAAATTTAAAAACTATTTACCAAAACTACATGAAACATTAAGTTTTTGTACATCGATTGAGTACTTTCAGGCACTAAATCTAATTTAGAACTTTATAAAAACCCAAACAGTTTGTTCATACGCCAATTTTGTGACTTAAATAAAAATTGAACTAGATCAAGCTTCTCATTTTAGTTCTAAATCCGGCTCTAATAATCAATTTTGTTTTTTTGACAATTCACCTATATAAACAATAAATGTTTGTTTACCATCCCAAGTACTCTTTTTATTAGTAGGCTAGTGTAGAGTAGATGTTACGGTTTCCTAGCGACAATAGAAGAAGATTTAGATAAACTAAAAGCTTTGTGAAGAGTTTAACCTCCGATATAAATAAAACTCTTCTAAGCGGTATTTAACTAAATCATAGTTAAACGTGATATATTTCCATTAAAAATAAGACACTGGTTCATATTCCCACACAACAGAAACACACATTATCATCATCATGTTGTTTTCTCACAGTCAACAATCCCCGAAATTTTAATTTCTAAAATGAATTCAACAATCAGTGAAGAACACTTAGATTATATAACTTACGGGATCATTTTCCCCGTTATTTTAGCCATAGGATTCTTCGGTGCCATCGCAAATTTGATTGTAATTTATGTCAATTCGCTAACAGGCTACCACTACGGCTACGTTAAAGGTCAGTTTTAGGTTTAATAATGTTGGACTCCCGCTTATAAATGTGTTGCCACTGATGTAAATAAGTGTGATATGATTTAGGAATGACAATCTGTGACTTGCTAGTAGTCATAACAACTGTGCCCTTTGCTTGCCAAATGTCCAAACAAAAGACGGAGTGGAATAGCGAGTTTATAGCATGGTAAGAAAAGCATTTACTATTAAGTTGCTCTATGTTTTCAATAACAAAAAATGAATTAAATTGATTAATCGTCTAATATAACTTTCTAAATAAACTATACTTCTATGTTCATACCAGATGAAAAAACCAGGCAATTTAAAACGTTGTATTCGTGATTTTTCTAAAACAGTACTTTCGAAGTTCTGAAAAGATAATCATTAGTGGTTCAATGTCACGTTGGCTAAACAGATTAAGCAAACTAAAGACTCAAATACGTTGTTACTAGTGTAGTTATTCAAAACAATGTAGACCACCACTTGAACCAACATTGTTTACGAGATCTTAACCACTAATTTTGGTAATTACATACTGTAGGTATGACGCCCATTTGGAGTTGTATGTGATTAACACCTGCTGTGGTACTGGTGTTTTATTGACTGTAGCAACAACTACTGAACGTTACCTAGGATTTTGTCATCCTTTCAAAGCCAGAAATCTCCGAATTCGCCATCCAAATCATGCTCGCTTCGTCATCATTCTTGTACCAATTATAACAGCTTTTCTTTATTTACCTTTTGTGCTCAGATCTACAGTTCAAACAGATGCATGTTTTAATAATTTAACCAATGAAACCCACATCAGTTATGTGGTGGTTGAAAATAGGCATGTTACCAGCACTCTGGAATACACAATCTTCAATTACTTTAAAGAGGTAGGGGGTCTTGTTTCTAATTGATCAAATTTGAATGTCAATTAATGGTTGTTTATCACAGATCGTATTTCGAATTCTTCCAGCTATTGCTTTAGCATTAATGAACGCTTTAATCATTCATAATTACCGAAAAGCCAGCCGTTTTCTTCGTCGTAAACGCTCAATGCAAATCCGCGTTACAGTCGATGAAGTTAGCAAATTGAAATGGGATCGACGACTGATTGTCACTCTTGTTGGACTTACATTGCAATTTATTATCTGCACAACACCAGCTGCTGTTCTTGCGATGACTATGGACTATTCTGTTAATGTAGACAGTGAATTATACGAAATATTTAGAAGCATTGCCAATATCTTGGAAATTACCAAAAACTGTTCTTCGTTTTTCGTCTACTGCTTATGCTCAGCTGAATATCGACAATCGGTTAGATGCTGTATTAATAAATTCACAGCACCAAAGAACACAAAAATCTCGCATATTTACAATAATCGACCTCCTGATTAATAAATAAATTACATTACTTTTAAAACACAAGTTAAAACCATCAACTTGAGTTAAATGATTATGTAAGTTACCTCATTTTCTTCGCACGAAATTGGCGCCACAATTCACCATACGTTACGCACAAAATTCCACATGACGTCATAGTTTTAGTAATCGTCATCAAGAATACATTCCGTATTCACACGGATATGGCTAAGCAAAAAAAAATTATAAAGCGTCACTCTTGTTTAAATTTTAAAATAAAACCTTGAGCAACCATCAGTGCTGATTAATTAATAAGCTACTGCACTTTTAATTTCGTAATTATTCGCAATGATGAACATACTAAAAACCTGTTATTTTTAGAATTAATAATGATTAATGAATGTGCACTTAAAGTAAAGCAAATTGTTTAAATGTAATGTTATAATCAAAACTACTGTTATTTGAAATATAAACATTTTACTGGGGTATAAAATACTGTATGTTTGTAATAATAGTATAAGATAATGAGTTATAATTAAAAAAACATATATTTTACTTAGTCTGAGAAGGTTGTCACAAGGTCGATGTAAATCCAAATTAAGTGTGGAGTTCAAACACACGATTAACGTAAATAATTAAGAGTAAAAAGGGGAGATAACTGTTTTTTTTTGGCATATGTTCAGCTATCTAAAATAAACATGCCGCATTTTAAGTTTGTTGAAAATGTAAAGACAGAAAATCAGAGTTAAAAGAAAAAAAAGGTAAATGAGCCTATTCCTCCTCATCCATCACAGTTGAACCGTAGTCTCTAAAATTAGCATTCACATACAATTACACCTACATCAACAAGTTCTCAGAACTGCACTGTTTTAGGACACTAATAGAGTCGTCAAGGTGGTTAAATAAAATTTTAAAAAGTGCAGTTAAAAGTACTTTGCAAGGTCGAGTTTTTCAAGATTAAATATACCCGTTCGACTAAGCAAAATAAAAATCCCTTTTTTTCCACTAAACTTTAGTAATAAAACCAAAATAATTAAATTGAATGCCAAATACACTGATATTTTTTCATGCCTTTAGAGCAGGAAAAAACAAGGTTTTAAGCTCAGGGTCAGTTAGAGGAGTTTAATTAGACATTTCAACTCAGGTTAATGAATTTTAGCATCTTCCTGTTAATTGCACAGGTATATTCAAAAAAGTGGTATAGCTATTTAAATTTGGCCTTAATTGAATGACCTCAAATTTCGTTTTTCTTTAATTTATTAATGTTATCACTCTAATCTAACTATTAAAATTAACTGATTTTTATTAGCAGATATGATATTTCAGTTGTTAACGAGTAATTATTAAAATACGTAACTCGATGCCGTTCAAATTAATAGTCTCGCTGTATTTTTCACTACAAAAATTGGTTAATTATTTACAAAGCTGAGCAATTTTTTTACAAATATTTTCACAGAGCTATTAACCAACTTCCAACTTTTCCCAGAAAAATGTTGGTTACTAAATCAGGTCAACTCTTTAATGAGACTTGTTAAACTTCGTTTTTCTTCAAATAAAAACTGAAAATTATTTTTTATAATAATAGTGTATGGTTAAATTTATTTGGTAAACTTTTTAGCCATATTTCATTCAAATCACTTGAAACCATTAATTAAATAAATTATAAATTAAACTGAAATACGCCATACACAGTAATAATATAAGACAGCAATTTATTACTATAAAAATATTGAAAAATTAGATTAAAGTTCAGAGAGCCACAGTACTGAGTTCAGTATAAACTAAATAATAAATCCAGTAGTTTTACTTAACTACAATTAAAGTTAAACTAACTTTCTAAAAAATAAAACTACAATTGAAACAAAGTGTCCAAACCATTTGATTTTGAAAGTGTAACTGGGACCACCAAATAAAGTCGTATTTAATTTACACAACGCACTATAAAGTGCTAAAATTTTTGTTATTAATCTTAACCATACATTTTAATTCTTTGAACTCTTTAGTTGGCCTAGTGTATTACAATTTTGTGATGACAGCAAAATAATAAACAATCCGTAGAATTAACATATTATAGGATGGCGCCGTACGGATGTCCCCCAACATTACCCCCCACATATCCTACGGCCTGGCCTTCAGTTTTTTCACTGTAAATAAATATATTATTTAATTCGGATACAGCTCTTTTAATTCACCGTCAAAAGAAAAAAAAAACAAGCGGTAAAAACAAATACGTCGACAAAAGAAAAAAAACGCATCCGACATAAACATATTAAGTCAACGCCATCTTTCTGTTATGTTTTTCATTTTATTTTTGCTTTGTCTTCGAAAATTGCTATTTATTTCCATTGTTGTCAACAAGAAGACAAAATAATTAACATTTATACAGGTTACTGTAAGCTATCACGACGCCAATTTTTCTCATGTTTATAACTTTATAATACCGTTTTATGAGAGGAAAAACAAAAACAAGCTTGATTGATACTTAAATAATTAAGGCTTTATAATAATTAAAAAAATATAATACAGTAAGTTCTATAACGATAACAACAACATTATTTTTTATTTTAATTCAAACTACTGTACAGTACTTTTTTTTAGTTCTTCTCAAAACACCGCTAGATGTCGCTAAAGCATCAAGCAAAAAATGTGTAGAAAAATAGTAGGCGTGGTTATCTTTCGTATTCTGCTTAAAAATACTTGATTACGTCAAACCGGTCAAGCTCGTATTGTACACGTAAATAAAGATTATATGACGTCATTTAATCCAAGGAAGAGATGAGAGGTGGTAAAAAATTCAAAATGACGTCATTATCTAGGTTGGGAAAACCCTGTCGATCTCTCCATGATTCATTTGAATTCATCTAAAGGAATTTTGGCATTTATTTGCAATTAGATCAAATAAACATAAGGAAAAATCAAAGTAAAAATTGAAAATTTTTTAAATTCACTTTCTTATAATTGGAAATTGACCTTGAAATTATCACGGAGGACGGGTTGACTTTTCCTTCTCTTTTTATCGGTTAGTAATTATCTCATTATTAAATTTTATCCGGCAATGGAGCAAACTGCTGTATAACATTTTACTTTGCTCTTTTAGGTCGGTTTTTACGACTCACAGGGGTTATCTCTATGGGTGGATCATGTTCGACAACTTTTTTTTTAATATTCAAGAAAAACGAAACAGTGCATTACTAAGTTGTATCTGAGTGCAAAATGTTACTTTCAAGAGCCTCATTTCACATACTGTGTAATTTAAAAAAATAAAATTTCAAATTTAATATAAGTTTCGAGTGTAAATTTGGCGCTACAAGACACCGTATACTTGTCGCTTTGGGCCTTGATGCAAAACCAGTGGAAAAATACCAAGCATAAACATCAATTTTTATCTTTCTTTTTCTTTCGACTTTATTTAAATTACAGACGTGTCACTAAGAAAATACGACCTTCCACATTTAAAAAAAAATATTAATAAATCTCGACAAAAATTGATGAAAAAGCCAATTTCAAGCTGACAATACGGAAGTACCCAATATACAAGTTACAACCTGTAGTGTTTGATGAAATCAAATAAAAAATAACAAAAGGTACATGCCAGACTATGGTAGTGTTTACCTTTGTACCATAAAACAAATCAATTTAACTTTTAATGGTGTTCATCGATAGACAGGTGTTTTGTGAGTCGTCATCTCCGCATATTATTAATTGTTGCCAAAAAAAAAAATTATTTTTTAATCCATACGGGAAACAAAAGAGAACTTGGTGGATTTATGTTTTTAGCCTTGAATAGTTCGACAATATATGCAAACGGAATGACATTACAAACAATTCATTATTTTTTCCATACAGTAGCCTAGTTTTAAATTTATTTGACATTAAAACGGTAATTTCCAAAACCAATAAAATATCCTGTATCATTTTCTCAACTTTTTTCCATCAATAATCATATTTATCAAGATTTTATTTATATCTGGGAATTTTTTTTGTTGGTGTTGTTGATGCTAAACATTTTTAGTGATCGGAATTTTCCTATTTAATAGACGTCTTATTACGTTGATAGTTAAAACCGTTTGTTTTTTTTTTAAACCGAATTGAGCTGGAACATTCCAAGAGCTTCAATTCGAGATTTTAGCTTTGTGAATATCGTACGAACCGGTCCGAGCCGGAGTCGTTCAACTAAACGTCATACAAATAAACTTGTACGTCAGCAACTATGATTTTTCTAGTTAAATTCCCAACCAACTTAATCTGGCCATGTGTACTGATAACTAACATGTGCTATCAAGTCATTCAAAATGGCAAGCAACATTGAGTTTCCACCAAATCACAGCCAAAAAAGAGTTCCACCTTAAAAACAGCTTAAAAAATGACTAATATCCATAAAACTGCCTAAAACTAACTTGTACAATACTAAATTAGATTAAACAAGATGACCATCGATGTAAGTAAGTCCTTTTTATATAATGATTTTCGTGCAGGCGGATGAATACATTGCATAAAAATATTATAAATATCAGCACACAGTTGAATTTAGTTCACATTTTATACGAGAATACAAGTTAGCTTATGTGCAAGGAAAGCAGCTGCTCTACTGCGCAGTAAAACATTATTCAGGAGGATTATTATTCAGTAAGGATTTTCTCTATATACCTTTGGATTACACAGTTGCATACTTATAAATATTAGGTGTGCTCGTTTTGAAAAAAAAGTGTAAACATCGTTTGGTGTTGGTTCGGAAACTACACTTTTTTGACAGTAAAGTTGGTGAAAAGTGTAGAAATTACGCGGTTACTGTACGTCGACTTCGGCAGTAAGCTGATTAAAATGCGTTCTTTGTAATAATAATTCAGCAATTATTTTACAAATTGTCATTATTGGTAAGCAAATAACTTTTTTTTTAATATACTGTAAAATAGTTGGTTCTACTCGCTTGTTAATGTAAAATAGAATTTGCTTACCAAAACTTGTGACAATTTGTAACTAATTAATGAACTTTATAGTCAAAGTCTAGTCAAATTATGAATACAGTAATAATTAAATTTATACAGTATTTAAATTTTTTCTTGTACAGTACACCGTAATTATAATATTTATTCAAAAGAAATTAGTTTTAAAGTTTAAATAAAATCAAAATTGCAAATGTTAATGTAAATACAATGTTCACAGTCGCTGGAAATCAATGGTTTAACGAAAAATAATTAATGTTATCGAGTGAAATTTATTAATTAGTGAATTTTTAACGCGGAAAACCAATATCATGTATGCATTTAATTTTTTTCATTTATAATTTTCATTTTTAACATCTAATTCAATGCAAAGAAACTCTGTAACCATTGATTTCCACTGACTTTTCGATTGTAAACATGAACTAAGCTATTATGTATTTTTATGTGCATGTTTATCTGTGTATTTTACAAAATTATATTTATATTCCAATCGAAAATACCCTACAATTAATTTTAAATTATACTTTATACCTTAGCTTTAATCAATATTTTTAAACATTTCGAACAACACAAACTTTCTTTTTTTTTCCTTTTGCTTTTAAACTCTTTCATGCATGATTTCGCAAATTTGGGAAAAAAATGTAAGACATCATTATAAATACGGGGGAAAATAACAAAAAAAAAAAAAAAATACCCAGCTCGTTTTTATTAGTTATTGAATAATCGTTTACGGTGAATTGTTGTTCAGGAGTGGCATCGTCTGTATCGACAATGGTGTATTTATTCTGATATCTAGTTTGACATTCATTTTTTGCTACCTTTTTTTTATTTTAACTTTTATTTTCTATAATAAGTGATATTTATTTTTAAACTTATTACAACTAAAGCCATGCATGATAAGTACATGACAATACCATAGCCTAATATGCTTTAACATGTGTTTATCATGTTTTAACCATGAATTTACCAAACCACATCGCATGTTAAATACAATGTAAATATTATGTATGGTCAAGCATATACAGTAAGCTGATTTGTTTACTGCTTAATAGATTTGCCATGATTCTCCATTAATTATCACCTTTAGTATTTAACGTATAAACCAAAAATGAAAATATTATCAAATATAGTAATGTAATGATTGTTTTCAACTGTTTATCACAACACAGGCCATAACTAATAACAACGTTGTCACTTTTGTACAACATTGCAATTTTGCATCGTCTAAGTTTTCCCTTGTAGTCTAATTTCTCAATATTTTGATATATTTACAATATTGCTTTTTTTTAAATTAAACTTTAAAAACCCCTTGACATAAATAATTTTTTAACATATGCTTTACTTTGCAATACTTTTGCATTTATAATTAGATGCCATTTTATTATTTTATTTGCTTATCTCTGAAATATTTATTCATAATGAATCTTGCATTAAATAAGGGTAATTCCTGAGTAATTTAAGTGAATTAATTTACCATTTTTAAAATTTCATAATTCCTATTTATCTATTTTCAAAATACACACCTATCGAATTAAAACAAGCGCACAATATTTGTGCAGAATTGAAAAATTAAAATTGTTTTTTTTTCTTTCATTAGATTTGTCTTGCAGTGGATTGATTTCTACTTGTGTGTAGGAATTCTGATTAGATTCATCAAATTAAAAAAGTTCTTCACGGCTTCATAACGGCTTCCTTACGTCGACCCATCACTTTTTCCAGTGCAATTGGAGGTCTGGGTAACAATAACAATTTAGCCAGTTTGGTCACATCTGATCAACAGGAATACAGCATTTCTCCGCCTTCACCGACATGCTTCTACAGCATGGATTCGCCTCAAATGTATGATACCCAAACAGTGTCCGCAGGTGGTGAAGACAAAATATTCGGAGGTTTAAAGAGTCTGGGCAACGGTGGCTGCAATGGTAACTCAGCCTATCTTTTCGGCAACGGTGTAGGAGGACTTAACGGTGGTAATATGGCAATCGGTGGAGTTGGTATGGGTGATGATTCAGTGCCTGATCTCGAAAACCCTGAAATTAGCATTGACATTCAAAGACTGATTGAAGATTCACAGTTTGCTGTTGATAATCCCGGCATTTTCGGCGAGATTCTGCCTGATAAATTAACACCGGCATCCAATTTACGGCATCCTCAATCTCTTACCCCAGTGTCATCATCAAATACGCCTTCCAACGCTAATCATCCCACTGACTCTCCCATCAACTTACGGTCATCAGGGGCAACATACATGCAACCGCAGGTGCATCGCTATACATCATCGGTCAACGGGGGTGGTGGCGGTCAGCCGACCCAAACAGCGGAATCAGCGGTAATTCCAGTTAAACGCGAGCCCCGCGAAGTTCCCGGTCCATTTATATCGTCATGTCGTCAACAGCAAAGCCAACCTCAGCATCATTCATTACGTGGCTTAAATCGTCCTCCCAATGTTCAAACCAACGGAGTTTCTTACACAAACGCTGCGGCGTACAGTGCAGGAACGACGGTGTCAAATAACAATGGGTTAGGATCAAATTCGAAAAACATTAACGGAAATTCCAACTCGCATAAGATGGTTAACGGTGGTGGTGGCGGCGGGAGTGGTAAACATGGTAAAAAACACATGGACAAGGGAAGTGACGAGTACAGAAAGCGTCGAGAAAGAAATAACATAGCCGTCCGAAAATCAAGAGAGAAGGCAAAGTTGAGAACGAGAGAAACGGAACATAAGGTAAAAGAGCTTCAACGTGAAAATGACAGATTGGCCAAACGGGTTGAGTCCCTAACAAAGGAAGTTGGGGTCCTAAGGGCTCTGTTTGGAAATGTTGGGGGAATGCCACCTGAATCAATCCTCACTCATCATCAGTAGAAAGTTCAGTGGAGAAAAGTTTTCCCTTGTCCCCCCAAGGACAATTATTTCATTTGAAACAAAAGATGTAGAAGAAACAAAAGACAATTTAAAACTTGATGACATTATGTGACATTGGTGATATAACATCTCCAAAGTGATCATAACCATCGTTGATTTGTTTAACTTTTTATTATTTATATAAATCACGTAGAGCTGACTTTCTCCCTTATTTCATTTGTTTTTGTATTTTGGGCAAAGGTGGGTTAAAAACAAACATTTTGTTCGGTGTGATTTGTTGTTTTGGGTATCGTCCATTATTTCTTTTTTGTTTAAACTTGAAACTGATGACGGCGGCTCAATGTGAACATGTGCGTGTTTTTTTTTTTTTTTTAAAAAGAAAACCAACAAAATAAGACAAATCCGTCATCGTGGCCATTGTATTTTTATTTGTCGTTTTCCGTCATATTTTCTGAAAAGTCATTTGCGCTTATTCCTTACAATGTGAACACCTCTCTCCAAAAATTATAATTTATATTAAAAAAAAAAAAGTTATAAAATCTGTATTGAGGCAGCCAATTTAATTTTTGTTAATTACTGTTTTAGAAAAAAGATTTTTAGAGAGGGGTGGAATGATCTTTAATTTTTTTGTTACAAAGAAATTTAAATTTTCATACAGTGTATATTAATCCTGTTATCGAGAGGAAAAGTTTATATAATTATAAATTCGTGATTTGACTTATATTTCAGATATAAATGATATAAAATTGTTCAATCAAATCATGCAGAAAAAAGATTTTATAGAAAACTTTTAAAGTCGCAAAAAAAGTTTTTGTATTCATATTTTACAAAAGAGTCAGCATACGATTCAAAGTGCAGTGAAAAACTTGTGATCAAAAAATAGTAAAACTTGAATTTATTTATATGAAAAAAGAGTAATCTGAATTTATTTTAGTGTATATAACTTACAATATAAATATATAAAGAGAGAAAAATGAGTTTTAGGTCAATTTTTTACGTAAATAATTTTAAGTTGTTTTGTTTTGTGAGCGATTTAAATAATGTTTTCACACCATTTCCTTCTTTTCTTTTTGGATTTTAGTTAATTATTACAAGTTTTAATGTGTTCTGTTTTTCCATCACAACTTTTATTATATTTACTGACTGGGCACTAGTAGGTGCAATGTTATTTCGTTTGTGTAAAATTCAATTCATCCAAAAATGTCTTTTTGTCAAAAAAGGAAAACAAAAACCATTTCCTATATAAATGAAAAAAAAAATCAATAAAAAAGATTCACGAATTTACTTATTGTTTGTGTCGCTTTTTATTCGAATAATTAACGTTCATGAAAATCTCAAATGTGAAAGGTCAAGTACACATTTTATGTAAAGTTAATTCATTTCACTGGAAAAGTTTATTCAATGACTTCTGTTATTTAACTTTCTTTAAATTGATACGTGGACATAACAGTAATTATCTGTAACGTCATAGTCGGGATGGCTATTATCTCTCTCAACACTCCCATTTTCCTAGTTATAGTAAATGTTGACGTCAATGCAACTTGTACTAATGTATCATAATAAAAGCTGAAAAATAACATTTAATTTACTTAGTGACGTGGTTTGGGTTGATGTCAGTGAGAGAACTCATCCGTTTGCACATTAAATTTTTATACGCTATTACTATTTTCTAAATTTTTTTCAGTTTAAAGATTTTTCATGGTGTCCCCCAACGCACCCCTGGGCTCTGGCAACCTACAATACACGCCACTGACTATTTTAAATAAGCAACAATAACAAAACTTCTTTTGAATTTAACTAAAAAGTGAAAACTTGTTGTAATATTTGTTTTTTTAATATAATTCTATGGCTTTAACTTACAGGATATAACATTAACAATTCAAATTTATAGCGTTTATTTTATCATTTACAAAAAGTTGTATGCGCACTGGGTAATGGGCGAGGTTACGTACGGAATTTCGGTTAATCCGTTAAATAGCTGATTTAAATCCTGTGTATTAAAATGCTCTCATAGTCATACATGCAATGGCGACCACGTGACCATCAATTTTATATCAAACATCAAAATGGTGCCAATGACACCATTTTATCTCTCCCATTGTATTTAGAAGCATGTACAGTTTTTATTTTTTTTTCGGGGTTACACCTTTTATAAATGCATTTCGGTTTGAAAGTGTGTTGAATGTTAAGAATTTCGAGATTATAATTATCACACTAAATTATGGTGACGTCGCATTATGCGGTATTACTAAGTTATTGAAGTTACTGAACAGAGGAGCAATATTTTGGCGATTTTCCAAATAAGAAGCTGCAAAGTTACACAAAATTGCAAAGTTGTAATTTCACTAGCAACACTGACCTACACTCCACATGTTAAAAAGTTTTTTTTCTTTTGAAAGAAAAAATAGTCGTAAACACAATTACAAAAATTTACATTGAATTCTGCTGTGACAGTTCGAGCAACTTTTAAACATCAACTTGGCAACCATTATTATATTTAGTGATGGTTTCTGTAAAACTTTCTCTTAAAGACGATACTAAATTTTAATACTGACAGTTTTCAGAAGAAAAACAAAAAACCATAACGCCTCACAATTTTTGAATATTTCTTTGAAACAGGTTTACACAGGAAGCCGTATAATAATTATGGAATTTTTATAAATAACTTAAGATTGAGATTCTGAAAAATGGTTTGGGATACGCAAAAAACAAACAGTACTTTCCACTGTCAACCCATTGTATTTTTAGAAAAAACTTTTTAAAAAGTCAATAGTGACACAATGATGACACAACTGAAAACCAAAGGTGAAACTGGAGTTCTACTGATCACCAGGACATCAACATGGGAGGTGAATAGGTGATACTTCAACTTTACATTCAGCAAAACGTACTGTAGGTTCCTTAAACCTTGCCAACACACAATGTAAATGGCCAAAGTAGAGATTTTTGACATGGCAGAGATTTCAATCAGGTTTCTGATAACGTCCTTCAAATGTCCTGTTATTAAAAATGAGACACATTACAAAACGTTTAAATTTTACAATTTTTTTTGTGATTGATGTGCTTCCAAGTCACTAAGATTGGCTACCAAATCAGATATGACGTCATTGACGGCCGTATTAAAAAGTCTAAAAACGACCTTAATACATTGATCCTCCTTTTATTTGATTTCCCTTTCCATCCAATATAACATCTTTTGTTACTTTCACGAATACAAAAATAAATGGAATAATACGTAACTCTATTATCATTTGGTACGAGTGCATATAGTTTTTGTATGTAATTTTTTTTTTCAAAAGGTACTGTATTGGTTAGTAGTGGTAGAAAAGACCTTGAAACCGATTTAATTCTCAAAATCAAGCAGCGTAACGAGGCGTGAATCACGTGGGTGTTTGACTAGCTACGCCATGATGAATACCTGGGCAAATAACTATAGACTTTTAATATTATACAGTATTTAAACATCGTTTCGAGAAAAGAATAAATCAACCATGAAAAAATAAACTGGCAAAATTGAGGATTCTTCACGAGCTTTCGTATTAAAAATATATTTTGCAAAATAGGTTTTTTTTTCTAGCAAAATTTACCTGATTTTTATATTAAACAAGCTATAAAATAATGCCAGGTAATTCATATCAAATTGTTACATACCAAAGTAGCTAAAAATCACTAGGTGGTCTCTAGGTTATGACTGAATAAGCTACCAGTTCTTTTTTTTAAAGTTTGCATAACTATACGCATGTTTGCATAAACAGATTTAAACATAATAAAAAAAAGTTTTCAAGGTCGTATAGTAAGTACACTGTAAGTACCAACGACTATGCACATCTACCCATCACTAAAATTCATAAAAAAAAACTAATTCGTGGATTTGTGTAAAGATTTTTTTCTGTTGCCATGTGGATTTCATCGTTTGTGCAAACAAGTAATTGCCTTGAATGTTGGTACTCGGCAAGGTGCATGGCATGATGGCAGAGCTACAGCATTATCATACTGTAGGTTGAACACCGTGCAATGTCAGTGTATTAAAAGTCTATTTTTAGCATCATACTGTAACTTAGTTAAATCAGGTATAAGTTAGTTTAAATGGCCGGATGCATATGGCGAAATTTCAGCCGTTGCTCCAGGGCCACTGACATCCAGGAGGGTCCTATCATGCACTCCAATCAAAATATAACTTACTATCATCGCATTTAGTTTAATGTTTCTTGGCAGTGCTATCTCTGGACTAAAGCCCAGATTTAAAAAAATGTTGCTCCCTAAAATAATATCCGCCTACTCTTATCATCGTCGTTTTAATAGACTTATACTGTAGCAGCTTGAAAAATAATGTATTAAAACTAGAGCCTATAACAAACCTGGTGATTTAGAGAGTCTTTAACGACAATTAATTTATTCGGTTGACAACACATTTTCACTTAAATAATCTTATTGTTTCTTTAATAATACAAAAAAGAGGCGTCTGTTTCCTGTACCATCCGGAACTAACGTAGCGTGACTTAACTATTACAATAATTTGACTCTCGTATCCCGCCCCCACCTTCAAATAAATTATAGTGAATGTCAAAGGTTAAGGACGTTTGAGTAAAACCTTAAGGTCGCTGTATTTTAATATTGTGAATACGCACAAACTTCTGTTTAAATAATTCAACGGTCGTTTATTACGATCTAATAAAAAAATTAGTTAATAATATTAATAGTGTTATTATTATAGGTGTAGGGGAGGATCCTGCTGTGATGATATCACAAACCATGTTTTAAACACCTGTAGGCAGTGCCTGAACTCCGGTCCCCTATTTTACCCTCAGCTAAAATGGTACCGTCATCGTGACTTGACAATTTTTATATCATTTGTAAAATAAAATAAAATCAAAATCCGTTCACACGTAATCATATTAAAAAGTGACATTTGCAATTATTATTGCTAACCATAATCACAATGCATTTAAAAAATGGAAAGTTATTTAACATTGCTACTTAAAAAGAATCCTGCAATTCTTTAGATTAAAAAAATGCTTTATAACATCAGAAGTATCGCTTTCAATTTTCATGATAAAATACAGTCTCATATCCTAAGCAATTATTGTAGTGTATAATTTTTAAGAAAACTTAATAGAAAGGTAGCTCTTCAAACTCAAGGACAGCGATTTTACGACTTTATAAATTTATGGAAAACTTAACCAATTTCATTCAAAGAATACAATATTATCATGCTTTTTGTAGAATTTTTCTAAATACCACAATGAGGATGTACAAAAATAATTGCGCAACTTGTAGGGGTAAATTATTATATTGAACACTGACAACCTAAGTTACTGTACCGGTATTATTTCAGTCAAAACTGGACTGAAACTTTCAAAACAAAACTAGTTACTGTATAATAGTTTTAGTTATAGTTACTAGCTTTTAGTTTACATTAATTAAAATGATTAAATGTTATCAGATAAGTCGAATAGGCCGTATTTGCTTAGCTAATAAACTAGCCTTGTAACACATTACATTATTAGAAAATAACAATACAGATTTAAAACAAAGTACAATGATTTCCTTTTCAATAGGTTTAAAAAAAACAATCAAGTTGCTAACTTGCTATACCAATGCATTGATGAAGATAACACACTACATCTGACTTAAGATATTATACAATAACTGTAGTATAATTCCAGTAATACATAATCGGTTTTCTGTTTAGTACCACTTTTTATGTGAAAGAGAAATGTTTATTTTACGACGCTAAAAGTTTAAAAAATTATGAAAACCAGAAGTTAATTTATTCATGAATTCCAAACATGAATTATTGTTTCTTAAGAACTTAACACTGTTGAATTAATGACACAATGAAATATACCATAATTTATTAGTTAATAAAAACTCAATATAAGAGTGTTTAAACCAAAGTTAAAAAATACTATTTTTTTTTTTGGACTTTTGTATAAGAAACTTTTCCACTGAGTTTGCGTTTTGATGGAGACAACATGTAGGTTACACGACATCGTACACGCACTTCCGCCATTATTTTTCTAATAAATTTTCAAGAAAAAATTCTTTTTCAGAAAAGAAAAAATATAAAAAGAAAAAAAAAATTTGACGACCAACCTTATTTTGCTCTATAATTATTCCAAGAACAAGGTTTCACCTCCAAAACAAATTCCCACTAAATCCGAACCCCTTTTACTTTTAGTTTAACCCCAAACTCCCCCTCTCCCCATTTTTTTTAAAACTATTTTCCTCATTCATAGTAAGTTCTAGTTAGCCAAAAAGATTGCAATTTTTTTTATTTGTAACCAAAGCGAGCTAAAAATGGCGTGATGACGTAAGTTAATAAAGTTCGTTTGCCTTAACCAAGTCGCACCATCTTGTTTTCGTTTGGGTTTCGATTGTGTACCCCTATTGTTCAGTTATCTAAACAAATTGCTACGGATAGAAAAAAAATGATGAAACCGTTAACTTTGATTAAACAAGCCGAACAGTTTTTTTTAACGGATTTCCTTCTCTAGAGAAAGCAATTTAGTATGAGGAGAAGGGAAAAATGTAACTAATATTAAAAATTTACCTGCAAAAATACACAGAAAAAAAAGTTTTCCCCCAAAAAATAAATTTTGCCTCTTATCCACCCTCATATAGACATACAACGACTCCCAATGACTAAACAATATGCAATTCAATCATCAAATACATTTTTCTATTATTTCATCATTTACAGTATAACATTTGCTGTTGAACTCTAAAACTAAATCTACTTTGTTCAAATAAAACTAAAAAAAAAAACAATCAATTTGATTTCATGTTTACTTTTTCTCTTAAAAAATAAATTTCACGATTATAAAATTATGCTTAGTTATTACACTGGAAAATAAGCTAAAATTTTAAATAAAATCTCCAAAAATAGTAATAACTACACATTACACAAAATAATTTTAAAATATTAACACAAAAAAGTAATAAACTAAATTATACAGAATTACACAAAAGTCGTTAAATTTATAATTAATACAGGGGAAAAAATACCTAAAAATTATTTTTTTAAAATTATATTTGAACAGAAAAAAATAGAAAATAAAAAGTATAATAAAACAGCATGCCGTTCTCTTCAACTTTATAATATCAAACCATTAAAAACAACAATATAAAGTGTTATGAAGAGTAATAAGCTACCAAAATAAAATTTTAAACATGTAGTACCATTACTATAACTTGAAAAAAGTAGCATACCGGTATAAAAAAAACCAGTAAGACTTAAGTTATGTCATTACTCATTGAAAGTAGCTAACTAAAAAAATTTCTCTCAACAATTTCCTTAGAAAATAAATTAATGAACAAATAAACACAACAAAATTCACTACTGCAATAATAAAAACATGTTAAAATTTTATCATAATTTTGAATCGTTTTCTTGAATTTGTCAGGAACTTAAATTTTGGTGCTTTAGGCTTTTTGTATGAACTGAAAAGTTACACCAAATTTCTGCACTAAAAAAAGACTTGAGTAGACATCCGAGTAGAATGTACAAGTGTATGAACAACACATAGTAATTACTAATAATTTAGCCAGAAACAATGATTGTAAACGTTTCTTAGAACTTAAAAAAAGACTGGCGACTCGTCAGCTACTGTACGTCCTGTAGAAACTAACGGGATCTCAATAATAAGACAGTTGGCACCGTCTTAAAACTATATTTATAATATTACTACATACTGTATGTGCAATGAAGAAAACTTTCCATTTAATGGCCGATTAAACACCATACTAATTTTTAACTTAAATTACTTGACTTAATTTTTATTTAATATAAACTGGTGCTTAACTGAACCCTTCAATGCTTCCAGAAAATCCACTAAAATTTACTCATCATTTTTCTTAGTGCTTATCAATTTCAGATTTTATGCCAATTCTAATAAGAAGAAAAAACATAAGTTTTCTTAATAAAAAGCCCTGATCACATTTTGAACAGGAATCAATCACGTGAATATTATTTTACGCATTACTTTCTATCCCCAAGGGCATTTAAAGACGGCAATTAACACTCAACTGTCAATCGATGTACATTTTTATATCTACACATGACTTTGTATACAGTGCAGCATGTAATGGTTCAACATCAAAAGTAAAAGGTGTTACATTTCGATAGCATTTGCCAACAATCACCCATAATCTCAGCAGATAATAATAACTTACAAGCAAAGAAGCGTCATTTTATACACATTTTAACTACCATAACCTGAAAATGGCAATTAATTGCTGATATTAATAGTAACATTCCCAATAAGAATTTCCAACTGTATTTTAGCTCGTAAATATCCATTTATCGGTACTGCACGTAAAAGGTCAACTTTATCATTCAATGATAATTATTTCATCACCACCGTATTAAATTTGACGCCATAATTTCAACTTTATACGATTTTAACGGCACAGGTAGTGAATACTTCTCAAAATAAGTTGCATATTTACGACAATTTTATTTAAAAATTTAATAATTTTGGCCCAAAATCTTAACCAACGTTTACTTTTAAGTCCTAGTTTTTCACTGTGATAACCACAACACTGAGTCAGATACAATTTATAGTTATGTTTATTTTATAAAAGTCAATTTAATATACTGCAATGTTATTTAAAAATAGACGGTAAATATATAAATACAAAGTAAGGTCAATCATATAGTAATATAAACTGCTGTCACAAAAAAAAAACATTAATCTCGAGTTTAACAACAAGTCTATCCAACTACAAAAAAAAATAGAAATACCATAATGTACATAATGCACAACATCTAAAATTAAACAGTCTTATAATCGAATTAAAACGATTTTAAAATTTTCAGCGGGTGTTTATCTATGCAGAATACTATTTTAGAATTTATTTTACAATAATAAAAGGTTGAGGAGTACCGTATACGCCTATGTAATGTTATGTATGTAAAAACAGCTGATGTTAAGAGCAAGTAAAACAAAGCCTAAGTTGGGAAGTGGGTCACGTGATCAGCAGGGTAGCCTCAGAAATGAACATTGAACAAGTTCTAATCTTCCATTTGTGTGCTTAACCAACTCAACAACTGAAAGTGTAATATGCTTGCCCCCGATTCATTTCCAATACAAAGTAAAAGTATACACACCGACTCACCAACCATACATTTCTATAGTACATAATAATACATCACAGTACAGTAGTTGGTTTTTAATTTAAATGCAGTACAATAAAACACGAAAACGTTGAGGTTTGAATTCATGGATATAGCACAAAAAACATCTCACTGTATTTTTCATCATATAATAACAATTGATGTATCGTAGATAATACAGGTGAGAAATAAAAAATGTTATGTCCACAGTAAGTTAGCGAATGAATGAGAACGGTGGTTAGTGCAAGGTCAGGATGACCCAGAAAAAAGAAAGTTTTGACCCTTTACAATCAAATCTCTTCGATCGTTTTTATAGAAAAAAATGCCACACATCATTACAGTACAGATATGTACATGTACATGGAGGTAAATGAAAAAAGTTTTTTTTTAATAAGAAAAAGTGTTGTTTAAAAAAATCATTTATAAGAGTGGGTCAGTGGGAAAATGAAAAATGGCGCAACCTCAAAACCTGATTCTTGTTTTCTTTTTCTTATTAAAATTATATTGACGAGACGATACGAAACTATACGGTATTTTTTCCACTCACTCTTCATCCCCCGCTTATTTCTATTTGAAGAATCCCCAATGATGCCATCAAATTTACTTTTAACTCATGACATGTGATATGGTATATTGATCTTAATACATTGTCAATGAACGTCTGAGATTAAAGAGTGTAAGATGGATAAGATCATAAGACTAACATAAGAAAATGTAATATGACTTGGTCAAATCAATAGAAATATCTTTACTCTTTGGTGTCAATATAATAAATATGACAAATTTAACCGACAGACTTTTCAAGTTCGCAAAATAAAGACAGTAAAAAAAGTAGTTTAGTAGACCAAAATAATAAAACTCATTAAGATGGTTTGGAAAACAATAATAATACCGACAATAAAAAAAGGGTAATATGTCTCCACTAGTGACCAAAATTGCTCGTTCCCAATTTATTTTTGTTTTTCTGGCCGACATAATGTAACAATTGAGTTGACAATTAAATCAATAATTTTAAATGATAAACTTGGTTTAACGACAAAAACAATTTGTTTAGGTGGCGCTTAATTTATGACGCTGATTGGGAAATGAAAATAATGTCGCCATGCTCGATGAAACGGCGTGTGCTTTCATAACATTATTTTATACAGAGAAACACATTTGAATTATTGAACAATTTGGAGGGGGAGAAGTCCCATAAAACTGCACTACTTTTACCCAGCCATAATATTTCAATTTTACTTTACGTCCTATTTCATTTCTGTGATGTTGAAATGAGCATAATAGTCTGGTATGAGCTCCTTGACCATTTAATTATCTCACCAATCTAAAACTCTTAAGAGTCACTTCAATCAGAAATCATCTCATTTCTAAAGGTCCTTGTGACTTGCCCATTAATTAAGCGACTACTCAAAGTTATTTATAACGTCTTGTATATTTATTTTTTTATAAATAAGTTCAAAAAACCGCAAAAATTCCTATAGCATCGCAAATATAAAACAGATACGGTATTTTGTGCAAGTTCGAAGACTTTGGTATATTATAAACAATTCGACTTAGCAAAGCACGTACTGTATTCACAAAAAGACTTGTACAAAATTAAACGTGACATCACTAAAAAAATCAGGTGTCGATGACAATTGATAACTATGGATCGTGTGGGTGAGGGTGTGCGTGGGGTCACACCAATGTCATCAATGACGTAACAGTATCAAAACATCATCAACCTTTTAAGTCCAAGTTCATTGCTCATAAAACACACGCACCCTGAGGTTAAACCCAATGTAAAAACTAACTTATTAGGTAAACAGAAAAATGTCATTCACGTAAATTCCTAATTGAGTCATAAACTCATAATACAGAAATCTATACAAATGTTTAGGTAAATAATTTCGTGATTATATATTAAGATGATGAAAAGGTACGCTATCTATAAAGCTTGAGAAACAGGGATATTCTTAAATAATGGTAAAACATGCTATAATAGTTCTTGATAAAAAAAATACAGTAATACGAATATTTAATTGATGAAATTAAAAGTCGGTCATTCTGCTGTGATGATGAACCGATAAAATACTAATAACACATTAACCGGTAGTTTAATCAAGTGTTTCCGGTCATTATAGCAACCTACATCACAGCCAAACAACAGTGTGCCATAAATTTAATTCTGCAATTGCATCATCCGTTATCACTCTCATTATAGAAATCACTATTAATGATGATGATAGGTGATAATGAGGATTAAATGACCGCCATTCTCAACTCCTAGTCGATAACCGTTGACACAGTTTAACACCCAGTGCATAATACTCTCTTTTGTGTAACTAAATGTTTATCATAACAAACATCTACACACTTTCACTTCATTTCTATGCTCTAATAATGACGTCACAATGGTCGCCACACTTTAGCACGTACATCATTTGTCTATTTAGTAGTAATGACATCAATCATCACCAAGCGAGCAACCGGTGTTAAAGGTGTGAAAAAAGTGGGCTGTTAGATTCCAATGACTAATTGTTTTAATTTTTAAACGTGTGACAAACGACCGGAAATGGAACTTATGAAGCGGGAAAAATGTAGGACTTTCGCTCTTGTTAACAAATAGGATTTAGGGTTGGGGTTAGCCAATATCAGCAATTCACTATGCACTGTACTTGTGTAATTTCAAAGTTGTAAATTATTTTTAGATTGATAACACTGATAAAACATTGATTTGCAAATATGAAAGTTTAAAAATAGTTAATATTGCTAAGAAATTTAAATTGCTAAATTCATTTAATGTAAAAAAATGAATCATTGACATGTTATATAGCATTCATAAACGTCATCATTCGTTAAACGCCATTTTCAGGTAAATATTCGTCACGAATTCACGTAGAAACGCGAGATTTCACAAATACTATTAAGATTTCCTTTTGTAGTAGACATCAACAAAAAAATAATTTTGAAATTAATAAGCATTAAGGTCAAATGATTAATATAAAAACCTTAATTTTAGCATTTCCAGGAATTAAATTTTCATTAAGAAATAATGCACTAATTGCACCATTATAAACGAAAAAACTGAACGTTCACAAAATTACAAGAATAGTATTATTATACAACAGTGACGCAGAAAATGTCTAGTAGATGAGTTGTCAATGTTACATGTTGTAAATCTCATAAAATATAATTTTATAGTCATTTCAGATAACCAACTGTAGTTTAAAATGTTAACGTGCTGCCTTGCACGATACTTGGCTAAAATACAAAAAAGTCGAAAGTAAAAAGTTGAAGGGATTTTCGTTTAATCACACGATTGTACCTGTCACTGCGATAGGGCAACGTGACAGGCCAACCAACTGTTATCATTCAGTGCACTCAGCAGTATTTTATTGTAGTTGATGCATATTTACAAAAATAAACGACTTTTACCAAGGCAATCAATTATCTATCTACTATAATAACCTTATATGAATTATCAATAATTTTAAGAGGAAAAAAATGTTTTATCATTGGGTGTGGCCATTAACTCAGTTCGTCGACCACAGAACTTCAATAGCCTTCACGAAAAGTTATGCACACGTCCCCGTTGTCACTGCGTAGGCATGCGGCATGCTTAGTCAGCTTAAGCCAGGTACTCGGTACAGTGAACGAAATAAAAACGAGTGGTTACGTTTACGTTCAAATACGCCGCCAATTAACTAATGAATATGACATCATAATGTTATGAATAAGAATTGGGAAAAACCCAACTACAAGCATGTTTTTCTTTCTTATTTTTTTTACAAAGAAAAGTAGATTGCCGGACATCCTTCAAAACATTCATTTAATTAGAAATCTCACATCAATGAGCTCGAGCAAGTTAATCAGAAAATACTTTGCACTCGTAACTAATAAATATCTTTTGTTTATATTCACGTCATGTTAAAACTTCATAACTAAATAATTTGCAAGTTCCTTCTAAATAAAAGCCAAAACCGATGTTATCAAAACAAAATAGCAATATGGTGATGCAGAATTGTATTAAATTTTTACTTCCTTACGTCACAATGATATTAAAACCTTTATAAAAATGTACTTTTATTTTGACCTAATAGACAGCCATAATTTAACATTGATTAAATTGTTTGAAAAGTAATATCAATTGTCTAATACATCAGTCTACAACCTACTTTTGTCATCATTCTCGTATCTTTATTTAAATTTTTTTTTGTATTTTCAAAACTACATTTACGTTTACTTTGTTTAAAACCTACAGAAATTTGTGATAGTAAAAATAAATAAGATTGATAAAAGCTATTGGCTTTCCTATTTGATAAAATAAACGTTAGTTAACAAAAAAGTTGAAAGTAATTCAGCTAAGCTATCTATTTGATTAAGAATGTAGTTAACACAGATAAATCCACTTGGACTTCACCTTGTTTCTCCTGAACCAAATTGAATAACTAGATCCACGACCCACATTTTCATCCTAGGCGGGATTTCAACCATATTGAAAAGTATTAGAAAAAGGGGGTCATGGAAAATGAAGAGGGTGGTCGGGGCGAGAATTGAGTAGTCACATGACTAACTGACAAGCCATAAAAAGAGAGAGTGAAAGTGAAAAAAAACTCGATTCAGGAAAAAAGTGGTTGTTAAATGGTTAGAGATAGAGAATGAATGCCTTGACCCCGAAATAAAGATAAATTCAACAATAATACTTGACCTCGATTACGTGAGAGCGTCACGTTACGTGAACAACTGAAAACCTCTTTTTTTATTCACAATACAAGAACCCAACCACCCTCTCCCCCTCTTTTTAACCAAATTATCTCCCTACCCCTCCCCATCCTACTTACTCCTTCTAACCCACGAAAAACACCTTTTCTTGCTTGTTACTTTTAAAAATAAAAAAAAGTCTTTAAACTTGTTTACTCTCTAAATAAGGTAAATGTCAAGCTAATTTTTATTGTTTTTCCAAGTCACAAATCATAAAATTTCAAATAAGGTAAAATCTTAAGATTTTACTCCAAAAATAAGACCATTTATAACAATAATAAATATTGCCAATCTTGTTTTTTAATTAATTGGAAAATTATGCTAAATAATGTCAACTTATATCATTTAAATTTTCAACTAAATCAGACGAATTTCTTAATTCACCCTCGATTTGACAACTGTAATTTTTTATTCTTAGTATTCCAACAAAAAAAAACAGTTTTTATGTCTTTTATATTTAAATTTGAATATGGCCTCCCTATCAAAATTAAAACAACCTAATAAAACGAGTAAAATATCGACATTATTTGCATGTACGAGTATTTAATGTGACAATAACGTAATCAGAATGTTTACATTTAGTGAATATGTTTGATCTGATGTCACTTTATTATGGACGCTCCTCCCACTTGTCTACCTCAATAGACAAATACAAAAGCATCATAATAACATCCCCTGTGTTCAGTTTTAGCTTGACTATTTACTAACAACACTGACTAACTTTTGTTTATGGCGATATAAATTTAATGAATGTTACATATGTCATTCATGTGATTTACAACAATAATGAATCCCACACATCATTAGATCAAACAATAAAAGTCCAAAACAAACTTTTATGGAATTATCCCACAGCAATGAATCATAATCAAACATTAGCCTTTTAATTTCCCACTTTATATCAAGAAAACATAACCATTTCTGAGAATTACTCGTAAAATAACTTAGAATTGTTACATAAAACGTCCTTTGAATTTCATCAACCAACAAAGTCTAAGCTTTTCCTATACGCAAAACTACCGTATTATTAAAACTTTCGTGACTGTTGAACTAAATCTCAACGTCGTTTCCCATTTTACATAATTCTAACACAAACCTTATTCAATTTACAATCAGAATTTAATAATTGAATAATCACCAAATTCCATTTCTCTTACACTGCATTTAAAATCCGCTATATGCAGAACACAAATGAGAAAAAAAAATAACCAAAGCGTTCAATGTTTTCTATATTTAGATTTAACAGACGACGCCAACGGCTGATAATACTTAAATATTTAACAACAAATGTTTAAAATTAGCTTCTAGTTGACAACTGCTTTTTTCTCTTATTTTTCCCTACAGGGCTGATAACCTAACCACTGTGATATGATCATATGACAAATAATATGTATGTTGACGCCAAATCTAAAGCCATTATTTAATTAAATAAAGTCTCCAGCTAAAGAAAATGGCCAATTGTCCATTATTTTCCACCCTCACCTCCTGCTGTCATGCGTGTGAAACAACCTTGACACCATCCTGAATCTAGTTAATTATCTAAAATTTCAGCTAAAGCCAGGTACGCCACTAATTAAAAGTAAAAGTCCCAATTTGAGATTTCTTTACGAAGGACGTAAAGTACATGTACAGTACATCACTAATTCACTACTGTTATAGACTCGATAAACTTCATCATCAGTATTTACCATCGAAGTGGGTCGTTCAAGTCCACCAAATATACATGAATATTCATGCGTTAAACAAACCAAAAATACTGTAGCACCAGTGCCAAATAGGCATAGCAAATAAGATAATAAGAATATTCAAATTAAAAGAGACTAATAGTGAAGGTCGTTTGTTACGTGATAAAAAAAACCAAGACAAAAGAATATTATACTGTATTGTTCTTGTTTCAAGCAAAATATAATGTACAGTAGTTGTACTATAGTTTATAATTTCTAAATATTTTTACACTAAATAACTATCCTGGTTCCAGTGAGTTATCCATAAAACAACAACACTTGAAAACAAAATTCAGCACCTCACAAATAGAACTTTTAGTGTCTTAGTTGTCATCCACAAATTTAAACGACAAATTGCAAGAAAAACAGTTTTTAAAAATATGAAATAATAAAAATGCATCATATTAACATAATGACCCATTTTAAAAGTCTGATCAGTGTCAGTAATCATGTTAATTCCCTTTACCGTTTTAAAAACTAGCAGTTTAAATATTTGAAAAACATTCAGACTAGCCACAATGTCGTGTTCCCAATTCATCGGTTCTCCCTGTAATAATGATGAGCTAAAAAGTGACTGGAGTGAAGTACAGTAGTAACTATAATTTAGTTAGTTACAGTATTACGACTGTAAATTCTTAAAAGTAAGATCAAGACGATAAAGACGGCGACAGCTCATAAAATAAGTGAATCAACGTTATTTTCCCACAGATACAGCACAATATTTATTCAGACTACTTAATAAGCTAATATTAAAAATAAAAGTGTATGGGAAATATTTCTTATTCCGAACATAAAGTTCAAATTTCCAACTTCTTTTGCGTCATTGATCAAAGAATACAGCAACTATATTATACAAACAATATTATTTATTTTACTGTATATGTTGAAGCATCCCTATCTAGTACTGTATCTTCACATAAGAAGAAAAATAACCAAATAAATGGCCATTATCTCCGTAAAAGAGGTAAAAAATGAAAATGAGAGTTAAGAAAATAGGCGTGGTTTACAAAATCGAGGTCAATTCCATGTTTTATGCTAGTTAAGTTTAGTTGTCTAGTGTGAAATTAACTTTAAAGAGGCCAAGCAGCACTATAGATCTTAAGCAGTACTGCAAAGACTCTGGGCTTATTTGGCACGAGCTGGCTAACCGGCCTTGAAATATTTAAAAGTCACATGACATTGTTACAAAGAAAGTAAGATGGCTGGCAAATTGACTCCTCGCTTTCTAATCGACGATAATGACCGTCATTAAGCAGTAAGCACCGACTTTTTTTTTTCAGTCGACAACTAAAAAGTTTTCCATTGTCAACGCTAAAACACTCTTCTAGTTAAAAATTATCACAAATCTTACACGAAATCTTATCTAAGTTTATATTAAAAGTAAAAACTGACAACATTACAATTAAACATCAGCATATTTCCTTACATTTTTTGTGGAAAAGTCTGAATTCCTAGTTACATTAATTTCTTTATGTTTATTTTTCCGTTTAAGTGTCAGAAGTTTCCATTTTTAAGTAATAATTTCCGTTTTCACAACATAAACATGATGCTTTATCATCTAATTGTATTATTTAATGTCTTGAAGTTAAAAGAAAGTTTAAAACCCCATTTGTTTGTTTATTTTTTTAAAGAAAAGCATTTTTTCCCCATTTAATATTGTGTAATGTAACACTGTGTATCAAATGACTTCAGTCTCCAAGCTAAAAGTAATTAAAGGAACCCAGAATTAAGTTGAAAAAGTGTGGATTAAATTACGCCGCCGCTTTTAATAAAAGCAAACAATGACATCATAATTCATTACAATTTACAAATCAAGTGGTATAAGAAAAAAACCCTGTTAGTTTATGTTTGTTTTTGTGGTTCCCCTCCACCCCTCTATTTACAATCCAGAATTCATCATATGTCATTATTTTATCCAATAATCATATTTGACTCAACTGCATACAATGTGGACTAATATCAAACACTCTCCCCTCTCTTATCACTTTTATCAGTTAAATGAATTGATCTAGTTTACAAATTTATCAACAACAAACAATAAAAACAGGTGTGAATTCCGGGATTCACGCTCTAGTACTGGATTTTAGACCTACATTTGCTCTCCTCGCCCAGATCCATCCCAATTGTGCTAAACAAAGTCAATTGTTTACATAAACACGAAGAACTGGAGGAAAAAATAGTACTGTACTTCTGTACCGTATTAGATTCATCATAAATATGCATCAACTGAGTGAAGAACATCTCTCATTAAATTGCATTGAAAAACATGGTGTTTACATTAAACATTGCCAGAACTAAATAAAAATAGGTGTACAAAGGTTAAAGCGTTGTAAGAGTTTAATACGCTTGTTTTCCATGACACGTTAACTTGGGTTTAGCTCAACTTTTAACCTCAACAACTGTAATACTAAGTAAACGATTTAGCACTTTAGTCTAACTGTTATTAACCATTAAAATACTGTATGCAACTAACTAAAACTAACGCATAAATGTCTTCTTTAATTTAGCAATAACAGTGCAATTAGTATTTTAATTAAGGATTATGTTTGTAACGTTTTAATTAAGCCCTTCAAAATATTTAAATAACAAGGCGTAATAAAAATTGACTGGAATTAAAAATGGCTTTTTCGGTGTGCTCGAACCCCTGGCACCACCTACATTGGGGTCTTCTACACCGTGACCGTCCCAGGCAACAAAAAGAAAAAAGAGAAACCACCACCATCTATCTAGACATTAAAAAAGCTGCTGAATGCGCTTGGCTTCAATCCAAAAGTGTTCAACCAAAAAGTAAAAATCCTCCACTTAATAAACTTAGCCTAGGCCAAACCTCAAACCTGAAATTTAACCATCCAATGTAATTGCCTTAGCAACAAGTTGAACGTATTCACCCCCAGAACAAATCGTTGTTTGGCCTGGGCTGCTTTGGAGAGAGGCCAGAGTGACTAATAAGTAATAAACAGCGACGAGGCCAAAGATTAACAAAAAATCTATATATACACATAATAATACTGTGTAAAACAAATAAAACAGCTTTCAATATTAAATAAAGCTCTGACACAAAGATATGCATAAGTAAGTCACTGCTTTTTTAAATGACAAAAAAGAAACGAGACTAAATCTTATCAGTTCTAGTGGCGACTTTTCCTGGTTTTTTTTTTCTTGTCATGAGAATAAAAAAAATGTTTCGATTTAAAAAAAAAAAAAAAAACTCCAGGTATAATTGAGAGAGGGTCATTTGTTACCCTCAACGATTATCAGATATGACAAAATAATGTCAACACCGATGGAGATGTAAACAACCCTATAAAGGAAATCAGCAAAAACAACGCTTTTGAAGTGTATAACTAAATAAAAAACAACCGACAAAAAATATTGATCAAAAAAAAAAGTAATGGCTTAATCTCTTCACCCTATATTCAATCTGACACAATCGTTAATTAATCTGCCAAGTTGTACATCTAATTACACCATCGTTTAGTGTCATGGAGAGAAATTAGTGTACTTGTTTATCTCACTGTATGAATGAACAACTTCCATCTTAATCTCACAAAACACTTAGCTAGAAAATTCTCTACATAAGTTACATTTATAATTTTATACTAACTTCAAATTACACAAACACACATCTGATAATTTCATAAAAGTTTGGCAATCTAAAAAAACTTATAGTTAGCAAGTATTTATTTAATATTTAGTAGGCTTCAGTATTACATCTAAGAAAACGGTTTACAACTTTTCTGTACATAAAAGTTTCTAATTTTAGCATAGAAACATTATAATTATTATTTATAAACGGGTCTATAATGAACAGTAGTTGTCAACCTGTTTTTACATTTTATCAAGTACATACTGTAAAATTGAAAAGTTGCTAAGAGATCAAAAACGCCTTATGTGGTACGGTATCATTAGAAATTCAGAAATTAATTTATTAGCAATACCGTGTTTACTAAATCTCGATTTTTAACTGAATACAAGTACAATTTACAACAATACTAACTTATCAAAAATATAAATATATTTTAATAAATAAATACACTGAATTTGTATGAATTTATCAGTTACTGCAATTTAAAATTAACAGTTAGAAATCCATGACAGAACCCCTACACATTTTACAATCAGTGAGTGTCGTGTTACTAAATTGAAGTGACAGTGTTGGTCACCCGTTATATTAAGTAAATTGTCATAAGATTGTTAACAGAAAAGTTACAAGCAGTAACAAAATCTCTCACAAGTGCGGTACCGGTACTTCGGAAAACATTACTGTTATTTTATAGCGTTTTACACATCTCCTAAAAAATCAAGTCGTAAATTTTACCAAGTGTTTTACTGCGATATTTAACGAGTACGGTGGTGACTTTTAACCGGTTAAAACGTTAAAAGATTAACAATAGTTACCGTACTAATAATGATTGATGACACATTACAGAACTTGCTTTACTGAAAGTTTAATGAGCAATGTCAGTAAAAGAGAAATTGAATAGCTTAAATTTTGGACAATTATAGCTCCATATTATAAATATTTTTTAACAACATAAGAGTAATGTAATCACAGCAAAAGACACCTGACATTGTGTTATTCAAAAGGGTAATCTATTTTTATGGCAACGGACAAGTGTGTTGATGTTTTTCAAACACTATCATTAATCAGCAATCACTCATTTTATTACGTAGTAATTTTCGATTCACTATTTACTATTTACAAAAAAGTCAACCAACTGTAATATATGGCATTATTTGCTAATAAATTAATCACTATTTTTTATTATTTAATTTACAAAAGTTGCAAACTTGTACCAATTTACCAAACTCATTTTTAAATACTTAATGATGTACTGTAAATTGAAAGTTATTTGAAAAGTACAACCAAAACAGTTTAAAAAATATAATTTGCTGCAAATTAAAATATTATTGCCGTTGTAATCAATAACAACTATTTTCACACCTGATGATAGTTCTCGTTCATAGACCTGAAAGATTGTATTTTACGCTACTATACTGTAGTCTAAAATTAACCCAAAAATTCGTAAATGAACCGAAACTGGAACAGACAGCAAAAATTATCTGTTAATCGGCCTAAATCGAAGCGGTGTGAATAGATAACATTGTTGTATGCAAATGGATGATATTACAAATAACGGTTCAGGGTTAAAAAAAAAAAAAAAAAAAAAAGTAAAAGCGTGTCATGTTCAATGGGATTACATTATACAGTACATTAAAGTGCGTCTTGTAATGAATAGAACAACTATTATAAATGTTAGAAGTGGAGAGGAAAGCCACTTAAATATTATAATTAATAGACAAGCTTTGAAAGCCTGTTTTATTTTTAAAATATCAGCCAGTCGATGACCAAAAACGAAAAAGCCAACCTGCACATTCCTTTCATTAACCCAGTGTTAAATGTTAGTAAATTACTGAAAAACTCAAAATAAAATTCAGGTCACCTTGCAAATTGTCTACTTTAATTTTTTTTGAGTCAACGTTTTCCATAATACCGCCTATCTATCTACATATAAAGACGTCATTTCCTCTGTAGGTTTTTCGCCTACACATTTTATATTAAAAACAGCCAACATAAGTTGAACACGCCATATGCCAATTATTTAGTACAGACTGGATGATGTCATGTTGAATTGGCGCGTGATCTACAAAAACAGTGGATAAAAAAAGGAAAAGGGAGAAAATAACAAACTCCCCAACCCCCCATAAAAAGTAAACAAGAAGGGGAGAAAACATATGACGTCATCAAATGTTGATAAACAAATGGAGGATTTACCCATCCGGTTAAATACAACAGTTAATCGCATTACATTCAAATAAATAATACAGGGAGCAGAATGTGATTTAATAAACAAAATAAATTAGCTGGTGTACATTGATGACATAATGAAATCGACTGCCAACAGAGTGGCACGTTCAGCTTAATCATTAATAAAAGACCGCAAATTAAAGTACGAGTAAATAAAGCCCAGCAAAATGCAGTTCTGAGTAGAAGTCAATTACAATTGTCCACAATGTTAAAAATAATACATTAAAAAAGGTAACATCTAATTATGCGACAAAGTCGTCATCTAATTTACGACTATCGCATGACATTAATTTTAATAACTTAAAAAAAAATTAATGAACTTATTTACTATCTGCAATTATTAAATTTCACACTGATACAGTAACTCGGGTTTATTAATTTGTTTTTTTTTTCTTTTTGGTGCTGAAAATGTGGTCAATGACTTAATAGTTGTTTCTTTTTAATTGATAAATATTAATACAAGAAAATATAATTATAATCGCATAAAAATAAAAAATCTTTTGCAAATAATAAATCATTAACGATAAACAATAATTATTAAAACATTAACATTTAACACCCTGACACAGTAACACACGAGTTTCTAAACGCCTTTGATTTTAATGACAATTTGGAAAACTGTCTAATTATTTTCTTCTAATTGATCAATTAAAGATATATTCTCGTTGTTAATGAATCTTTTATGAGGTTGCACAGTTCTAAGTAAGTTAGTAAGTACAAATGGAATCCCTATTAGTTCGATGGCGTGAGTGATCTAAAAAAAGAGACCGGATGTGCGCATAGAGAAATCGCTTTCTTTGAATAAGTACAGTACTACAATATGTGATATATCGATAAAACGGATAAAAACTCAGGTTGAGACCAGTGGTAGTAGAAATGCACCAAAGCAACAACACAGCCCCACGTTGACATGTTGTTGTTTTCATTTTTATCACGTGTTTTTCTTCTCTTGCCACCTCCGCTTTTAAACTAATGTTTTCGTTCTTAGAATATGTGCCACCTAGTGTTCAACATCAAAAACAACATTTATCTGCGCTGAAGAGCCGCCAAAATGAATGAATGGAAAATATTCATGTTTTTTTCAAATCACCCACCTCCTCCACTCCATCATACAGTATCACACAAAATACACACCCATTACAAATCCTCCAATTCAACTTTCCAGAAATGAACTATACTTGCACCACCCACCCTTCACAGGGAATATTTTTCGATTTTATCAAAACAATAACAACGAATGACGTCACTGAGCGTCACAAGACACCGTAGTACGTTATTACGTCGCACGATAAAGTCATGTATTTTTTAAAGAGATAATTTTTTTCACTACAAACCGGTGTAGGGCGGTCCATCTTGATGATGGGCCAAAGGTGAAGGCAAGGCGCCTTGTAACGAGAGTAGAACTATTCGAGTGAAAATTCTAGGAATTTGATGTAAACAAACACAGGTTCCACCACCAGTACGTATCTATCAATACAGTAATAATAAAAAAGGATCAAGTTGTTTACAACTTTTTCCTATCATCAAACAGTAGATTTTCCACTCCACAACACGTAATGACGTCAGGTATTTACATGGAGATCGCTATCATCTTTGGTAGATATTTTCCTAGTACTTTATTTAATAAATCATAATATAAATACACCGAAATGTAAACTAATTTATTAGTAACAAACAGAAAATCGATCTCTAATCTTCAAAATACTGAATTACAAGTGGAATCTTCACTTTGGAAAGATTGGAAATTTCCTTAAATTTTTGTGAACTTTTTTTTACTAAAAAAATAAATACACGAACAGTTTAAATATGAGACTCCTTCCGCAAAGTACTTTATACTGGCTTAGTTCCGATTAAAAATTTTCCATGTTGATCAATTCATTATAAATAGCTTGTACACAATAACATGAAATTGACCTAATGATACTGTTCTTATGTTTCGGCGTTGCTACATTTCGTTTAAAAAAATAAACTAATAAACACTCTTCAAAGTAATTTACTAGTTGTTTCTATTTCAGTCATGGCCTAAGTTAACGATCACACCACATGTTTTGTTATTTTTATACTTTTGTATAAATAATCGTGCAATTGCCTTATTTAATATTTTTAAAATAATTTCCTATTAAAGCTACAGAAGTTGTTTTTATCACCCCGTTATACTAAACGTATACAGTGTACACATTACATAGACAAATGATGTACGTCATGATCTCAAAGTACAAGCACAGTATATTAAGTGGCTTTGGCAGTGTCGCATTCAATTATTCTGCCTACTTGAAAAAGTGTTTTCAATTTTATTAGCTGATCTGGGAAAAACCTAGCGAAGGAATCTGATAAGTACTCCGCAAATACGGTTTGTATAGGCTTCCCAGAACAAAAAATAAAATAAATAAAAACAAAACCATTGCCTTGCAATAAAGTTGCATCAGATTAAATCAGCTGTTTTAACAAAGCAATAATGGCTAATTTGATACAGCTAAGCAATTTATAAACAACTATAATTTAATTACAGCTGTACTAGATAGATATTTACATGTTTTGTTGGTACAGTATAATAAAATATACAGTAAATCATATATTATACTGTATACATTGTAAATGAGTGTGCGGAAATAGTAAAAGTAACATTTTACTGCATAGCAAACAACAAAATAACGTTACAGTATTACTGTATATTAAAATAATATCAATGACAGCAATTTTTGTGTCGTTGAAAATTAAAAAAAAATAATGAAGAGAACTACTTTAGATAATTTTTAACAGATTTAGACATTAATAAAATTATCACAAAGAAAATATAATTTGTTTTTCAGACTTCCCAGATTTAAAATCTTATTTTCTTGCAATTTAGAGATGTAAAAATAACTTCCACTTCTGTATAATTACACGAGAATTCCCAGTTTTTATCAGTAGAATTAATTGTAATTGAATTGCATACACATTAATTATGATTATTAATAGTTTACCAAATGATAATAGAAGGAAAATTATCCGTAATTTTTAAAAGTTTATCATTATCTTTTGTTTTTTTTTTTTTCAGTACACAAGGTCAGCCGATTAACTTTTCTCTTCTAATAATTTAACTACAGAATTCACTGAATCTCATGAGGAAAAACATCAAAATTTAAAATCTCCACCCAATTGAAAACGATGATACCCACAGTTTCTCTTGACATTATAAAGCATTGCTGAAGGAACTTTAATAAAACTATTTGATAATCAAACAAGGTTAATCCTGCTTTTCTGCTAATAAATATTCTGAATAAATAAATAAACGATTGTATATCTCAACAAGACTGCTGAATCATAATAATTTAACTCATATACAATAGCAAATCATCCATCACTGATAAAATATTTGAGCGATAACTTAAGTTGTCAAATATTTATTTACACATAGTATACCGAACATAAAGTGACCTATCACGATCAAACTTGGCAAGAAAGCAAATTAGGTACAAAACTAATTACTGTGAAAAAAAAGTCGTTGTCATCGTTTATACACGTACGAGATTAATTACAACAACATTAAATCCGTAAACACTTGATCGTTTTAGAAAAAATTCCTTATTTTGATACTGTATTAAACTTGTAATCTTACACTATTTAAATCTTTAAAAAAACTTGATTTCAAAAATAATTCTTCCATAATAGAAATCGGTAATAATTCAGCTAATCGTAACAATAGTAACAGGAACTAACCCACCAAAACCGGAACGAGTAGCCAAATAAGACATTGGAATAAACTATCCCAGCATGTGACGAGTTCTCGAGAAAAAAGTCATCAACATCCTGATTGACGATCTGGCAATGCTACGGTATATGACTAATAAAAAAAAACACACACACACGAATAAAATTTGCTTGTTTAAAAATAACAGCTTCCAATTGCGCAGAATCAGAACGACATTTAACCTTCGAAAACAAGCTAGTAAAAAGCAAAATAATAGTTGAGGTTTTTAAGACGTTAAACATAAACAAGGTTAAAAAATATATGGTATCAAAATGACAAAATTACAGGTATTCATGTACATCAAGTGAAGAATATTGGCAACAACATCCTTTTAAGTAATCATCTTTTAACCACCCACTCTTGTAGATCAAAATTCACTCTTCATTAGCCTAACAACTACTGTATTATAATCGTATAACTTACATAATACTAAGAAACGCTTATTATAGTGAGTGCAAACACTTCCGTCAACAAAAACTACATATTGAAATAGAATAGAGTAGAAAATGTAAACAACACATCTTCAGAATCTGCTGTGCTCGTTTAAACTCCTTGCTTTCTGTGTTATTTTGGAGGACACTTGCACCGAACACATCTATTTTAATCTGATTTACCAACATAGTTTTTTTTTTACTTTGTACTAAACTTGCACGCCAGTAAATGGGTTGGGTGTTGTTGGCCCCTTAATCATCCCCTCCCTAACATCTTAACAGTTACAGCACTTTTTTATCCATCGCTTAAAATAATTTGTATTTTTTTTATCTATTCATCGTTTAACATAATCAAAAGTGTGCCTGAAGTGATCAGTTTTGTTTATCTCAGTGCAAGGTATGTCTAGGTGAAAAACACGACATTTGATAATAAATAAGGAAAAACTGTAATTAATAGCTATATAGAAAGTGGCAGTGTACTGAGGTTTTTTACATAAAATCAACAGGATAATGCTAATTGAACCAAAGCTAATGTTGAGCTTGGTAGCAACAAATGGTAAATTAAGTACTGTAGTCATTTTAACGTTTAAGAAAACCAATTTAAAAATAACTCACAGAAATAGCTTTTAACCCATAAAATGTGCTGTATATATGCGGTTGCCAAATCATCAACTTCATAAAATAATAAAATAAAAATAGTAAAAAAAACACAGACCAAAACATTTTTTTTGGGTATTAAAAATACGTTAATTTATGTGAAGTTTACGAGTGAGTGTTACTGTTACATAAGATGATTCAGGTTAACAGGCTGGGCTTTCAACAACTTTAAACAAACTTATCTTAAAAATTCAGAAAAAAAGTTCTCTCGGCTTCTTAATTAGTCTGGCAGCTGAGCCCAGATTATAAAATTAAAGTTCACTTCAATAAAATTACAGTAGTTGCCGTAAATCATTCAAAAATTTATTTGATTATTTAAGATGTAAAATAATTATCCTTCATCATGTCAAAAGAACGAACTGAATATTTTAAGTAAACAAAAAAAATCAGAGCAAATTTTTGTGTGAGAAAATTAAATAAAAAGTATATTTACTTTTGCGTTAAGAAAACTAATCTGTCGACAAATGGTTTTCGTATCTCAACATTTTCACTTTAAAAATTTCAAAAAAAAAATCATTTTTCAAAATATATTACATACAATATATTATTTTTTCTTTAAAAAAAATGCTTTTTTGAGGTTATAATAATAAAAACTTCCGCAACTGACAGATTGTAAAGGGACCTTCATAACCCCTATCTCATAATCCTTCAAAACTATTACTAACTCCTTCATTACTCAAACTCAAAATGATGGAATTTGCTATGGAAAAAACTTTCAATTCAAAAAAAAAAATATTTTCTAGCCAAAAATTAAACAAATTACATGACAAGAATGATGTCATTTTGAAATCTCTCCCATTTGAACCAGATATGTCATCGTATATTTTTCTTTCACACTACTCATCGTGTAGTTTACAGAAAAAGAAAGGAAAACAATTTGACAACGTAGCAAATCGGTTAAGCAGAAAAATACGTTTAGAGGTCAGAAATAATCATATTTCACTACTTTTCAGTTTTTCCTATTTGTCACTATTACAGTTAGTATTTTTAAAAACCCATACATACTGCACAGTACAAAGCATCTTTGCAATTGGGTAGTAACAGTTTTATCTAGTCATAGCTGCGGCATGTGATACTTTGTTGATAAAATTCTAGGAAACGTCTTTCAAACCGATATGCTGTACAGTAAATACACAAACACCGATTTGATTGGTCAAATATTAATTTTCAAAAATACAAAGCTATCTCATTTCAAATAACTTTCAGTTACAACTATTATCGCTTATACTGTATCTCGTAGCAGTTCATAGAATTGTAATTAATCGTATACTGCCAAAACCGGATTAGTCACTTACTCATTTACATTTAGCCTAGAGTAGAGTGCAAAAACACATGCACCAACATTTTAGACTTACTGTTTGGTCTTAAAAACAAGTATCAAGTGCCGAGAAAACATCGTAGAAATTACAATAAAGAGTTGTTTACTGTTCATTCGTAATGCTCAATAACTACTTAATGTAAAACAGAATATCAAATTATATTATATCGATTTCATTTTTAACAACATTTTTAAATTGATGGATTATGAGTTTTTTTTAAAACTTTCATGATTAATTTTAATGATTGCTTAATTGATAACAGTAGGCTTTATTTCGTTCATTTGTCAACTTCCTGACAATTCAGAAAGTGACAGTCACCAAAACTACTGCAAGTTGCCGTGAAAATTATCGAAGCCATAACTTTTCCAATGATGCCGTTATGGTGCTAAGTGACAAGTGTCTCTAAATGTTTTAATTTATTAAATTGCAATATAATCGATTAACAGTACACTTGCAAACAGATAAAATGCACCAGAATGTTGTAACGATAACGGAAACAAGTATGTGCTATACTTAATTATTTGTAGTACTCTCAGTACCGGTATTAACTTGCTTGACCGAATATAAGTTACAGAATTCCCAAGAAAAAATTGCCAATGGCCATATACAGAAAACCAGTTGCGTCAAGATTCCCTCACAAATCAAACAATTAAGACAAAGAGTAAAAGAGTGTATTACAGTCACTTTAAGTCAAGTTCAAACAAAAATCTAACATGTTCAAGACAGAAAATCATTTTAACTACTGGATAAAACTCGCACATCCAACTCTTCTCAGTTTTTACTTGTTAAAATGAACGTAATTTACAGTTACTTTTATAAAATTCCCAATAAGAGAACTTTACAAACTTTTTATCCACCTAAGGACAAAATTACATTAACCAAACGAAATTTGCAACAAAAAATATTTACCTAATTAGAAGTTAGGTGTACCTGGTTCGAGCATGATTTCAAAATGTTTTTATTCATTATTAGAATTCAAGTGTCTGACCAGCTTTTTCAGTATCTGTCATTGCTGTCAATTAATATCTTTGCTGAAATGCTCCCCAAAGCATAAATCATGTTTTTTTAGTTACTTACAATGTCAGACACCTGCTTTTTAATCATGGTCTCGACACTTAAAATCTATTAAAATTAGGTTAAATCACACAAACTCACACTTTAAAATAAAATTTAAAAAAAATGTAAAAATAATAAATTAGATAACCTAATTAAGTGTGGAGTATTTCATCCCCTCGATTACTCTGTTTTGCTACAGCGCGTTCCAATTATTTTCCCCTCCTGGTTGAATTTTTTAGTTATAAAAATTTTTGTTTTCATCTAATTAATAGAGATAATCGGGGTCAAATGAAAACGATAACGCTCATTTGATATCGATAGATAAATAGAAAATAAATAAAACAAGGTCAACGATATGTATGGAAGATAAAGCGGTATCTCACGCCATACACTGGTGACATCATCACTTCCTGCAATGGCATAAAAATTCTCTCAATTTCACCCTCAAGTGTTTGTTTGTTAGTAACCCCATTTGACCCCCATCAGATCCACCCTGATACCCTGCCTAAAATATTAATAAAAAATAAAAATTGTCCTCATTTATCACGCGAGATTTAAACGTTTAGCAAGTTTTTTTAATGTTTGCGTTGGAAAAACAAATCGGTACAAGCAAAACCAGCTGCTGTTACTTCCGATCGAGTCATTTCAAGTAGCTTATCATCTGAAATTTCCCTAACTTCACATTAAAATTCCTAAAATTAATTAAAGTAGTTTTTGAAGTAAATTACTAGTTTTAGAACCAGAACCCTGGGAATGCATCTTGTTACCAATAGCCGATTGTTACAGAATTTGATGTACCTCAACATAAGCTACAGATTTAAATGAAGTAAAAGTTATACTTAATATATTTTTGATTTAAAACTCATTGTTTTACAAAAGAGCAATTTACAGTACAGTAGTTCTGAAAATCAAGCATTCATACAGTAACATCACCATCACATCATTTTTCCAAAAAAAATTACTATGCAAATTTCTCGTTAAACTTCATGTAGTGCTACAGTATGTTTACCAGCAAAGCAAAATTTTCCTTTCAATATGAAGGGCATGTAAATATTTTTTGAAGTAGAAATATTGAATAAACATGTAAATAATAATGGTAGATGCCAGATTGTAATGCCACTAGTGTGGCAAATATATCCTTCAATAAAAATCTTGTAAACACATCTCACATAAAATGAGAAATAAAATACATGCACTGCGTATTTCACAGTCAACAGTAAACAACTTTTAACCAAAAAAAGTAAAACGTTTCTAATAAACTTAATTTAAAACTAAACAGATACCATTTTTAAGCTACTTCATCGCCATACAATAGACTACATTATAATAACAAGCCTACTTGAAACTATTACACTTATAAAAAAAACCTAGCATAACATAACCTAAACACACAAAAAATAAATTACAATTTTTTTAATAGATGAAAAAAAACCCTAAATTATATCACTGGAGCACCCATCCATCCATTCAGTCTTTCAAGTTGCATAAAAAACAATTTACCCTTCACCTACATGAAAGATAGAAAGTTACAGGTAACAAGGTCAAGGTGAAAAGAGAAAGCGGCCTTGTTACATTCCTCTTACTAGAGGGCGTCTTTGCATGTAATAAGCGTAAAGAAAATAACTTGTATAATAATGAATGACACATCATCTCGTTTTCATCTTACTCTCTACAAGGGATCCAGGTGGAGACGGCACCTTTAATAACATAAAGATTTTGGGTTTCTTAAATTCTCACCATCTATCTATTTAATCCTTTACATTTTTTATCATTCTTGTTGTGCATCATAGATAAAACCACCCACTGTGTAAAGATGAAGTTTATTATTTAGTGCAAACTTATTTTTTTTTTACATAAAAACCTAAAATAAGACTCCAAGTTAGCAACAAGTACTGTAATATAAATAAAAAAATTTAAATTATGTCAATAGACTGAGTTAGATGACTGATAAAAAAAGCAAAGTTGCTGATGATGTTTAAAAGTCTCACATTTAAATGTCGACCCGACCGTTAAACCATAAACTCAGGGTTTTTTCACTCTCAACACTGAACCCAAGAGTAGACTAACTTTTAAAGCCTTTTATTGGAAGCCAAGCCTGGGTAACAAGTTGAAAACAACCACCCAAGGTCAACACATCCTTTTTCTTTTTTAAACAAAAAATATAAACGTAATACTGTATATATTTTTTAAAATACGTGCATTTAAGTTTTATCTACCCCCGTTTAAAGGTGTTTGAAGGTGCCCTAGACTTTCTGACGTCATTGGAGCCAAAAATCGGTGCTCAATTCATTCGCATATAAATAAGCCCGGCTACCCCACGTACAGTACATTAAAAAGAGTCGCCAACGCCAATGAGCTTCGCTTCGAAGATTTATCAAGGACATTGGGCCGGCAACCCTAGGATTACCACGTGACTTGCCAATACAGATCACCGGCCGTTCAGTGGTGTTCACGCCTGGGCCTGGCACAGAGTTGGAGTTCCAAAGCCCTGACTCTTAAGCATGTGTACACCACGTGATATCTCGGGCTTAAAATAACCCAGTCTCCACTACCACCCTCTCACTCTTATCCCGAGAAAAAATAGCTCGTATAAGTTACATCAGCATTTACTTACAAAGTAAAATTAATTATGGTTAATTATTAAGCCGCATCCTATTCGTACTAAAATATACTGCTACTTTACATTACTTAAACTATAGTGTAATAAGTTATACTGCATAAAAAAGTATTAAAAATTTTCTGCAAGTTAATTTATCAAGATAATGGATTACTGTATGTAGCATTGTAGTCGATTTAGTATTTTTTTAAAATCAATTAATGCGCATTTAAGTTATTTCTAGATTATTTGCCGCAAATTCGCGACTTTAAATTGCAGGAGAGTAGCATTACTCATTCATTTTAAGATAGCAAGTTTACTATGACATTTGAAACAGATGAACGTTTTCTTTTATCTTATCTAAGAAATGTTAATTAGATAGCAATGAAATGCGTAGCTTAAAACATATTTTAATCTTAACTAGATAAACTCGTTGGATATCATCTAATAAATGCTAATTAAAAATAGTGAAAATGTGGACTGTTGAAGTTTAAATAAAGTTAAATTAAAACCACTATGGGATCTCTTTGTTCATCTTTTGTGCTGAAAAACTCTTAGTCGGCGATATAAGTTATACTTCACATAATTGTAACAGTGAGGGTGTTTTTTAAACAGGTGTCAATACAATAACCCTTCCAACCCACCAAAAAATTTACATCACTTCGTACTGGAACTAGGTTGCCTGACCTTCTGCCAACAGTCTATAATAATACGGTATTCTCATAATAATAGCTTCTCCCGATTACGCCTCTAATACACTTTCTAATTCCCCAATCAGAGTACATGTCTTAAGTTTAGATAATGGTTACAAAGCACTTTTCAACTTTTGTATCTCATTAACCGATAAACAAAAAATACTATATATTCCACAGGTGTTCCACTTTCTTATACAATTATTATGGAAAACCGATGAATTTTATTACATAAAGTGCTTTTTTTTATTGCCAATAAACTTCAGGCAATATTTTTTTAAGTTACTGGGTAACTAATAAGTTATAGCTAAGAAATTTGTCAGCTTATATTGTTTACTCTCAATAAAGCATAAACTATTAGTAACTATGATTTCTGTAATGAACAATTAGTAACTCAATGCTCAGTCGATTAAATTAAACCAATTTCTAAAGTTAATATCACAACATTATTACATAGTACGCTTAAATTGTCCATTCTGTCAAAAGCAACTATAATATAAGGATATAAATTACAAACGCTCTTCAAGTTTTCATCTTTCTGAACTCGTTTAGGCAAATAAATTTAAAAAAAAATTGAAAAGTCATGACAAGGTCTTCTTTACTTAAGAAAACTCGTTTGTAATAACACCGAATGATACACAATATCTAAACTTAGTGAACACACATTAAAATTTAAAATTCAGCAGCACTGTTTGCAAACTCGTGCATCAATTTCAGGAGGAAATTTTACATGTTATTATTAAAAAGCGCAAAATATACAGTGTGTACTGTATATTTTATTTCTTATCCGTCATATTTCTTGGTAGATGGCGCAGTTATAAAACGCTAAATAAATGTTTGTTTTCCTACCTTTTTTTTTTTTTTTTTTTGTTTTTTTATCCTCCTAATGCACAACAATAATCCTCTTATCTCATTGGTTCACATATGCACTCAACCTAGAGTAACAAAAAACATCTATTAGACAACAATGACAATTATGTGAAGAGAATTTTAAGTAAACAAACAAAATCGCATAACCTTGAAGGTAGCATCAACTTTTATTCAAATTAGATTAAGTCGTTAAGACAATTGAAATTGAAAGTTTAATTAATGCCATTTTTTTCATGAATGATATCAAACGAGATTCAGGTCAAAATATTTGCTCACCCATTCGCTTTCTCCTCCCTCACACGTCATTTTAAATGTGTATTTGATTAGCTGAGTGTACAAGTACAATAATGGTTGGCTTATGGTTGCCAGTTAATGTAAATACTAAAAATAAATGAAAATCCTAAATGCAAGATGGATATCAAGCACGAAATATAATAACCAAAATGTGTTTTTGTACTTAGTATTGACAAAAAGCACAATGAAAGCACACTGAACAAATAATCATTATTATTTCAAATACACCACAATATCACTTTTAACAAATACATTTTTAGATTTCCGAAATTTCCTATAATATAAAATTAAATAATTCAAATGTTACTGCACTGTAAGCATAACTATGGAGTGGTTAATTCGTGAAACTGGACAGTTAAAAATTTACATTTCTATCCTCATTTTGTAATTAAGTTTTTATGTTATTTTACAAGCTATAACTGCTTTACCTGACTTTTCATCTCAACAGCTGTAAAGATATAATTTGAATTAAGGAAGAATTCGAATACGAGTTGTATCTGAATTTCTGTAAATAATGAAACTTCGCTACCTGGTACTGTAGGTACCGTGATAATCTTTGCTATAAGGAAGTTTATAAATTTCATTTTTTCGGTGTCTCAAAATTCAAAAGAAATCTAAATAAATAATAAAATCATACTCCTTCTGACTTCTCTATGAAGGATAGATGTAGGGGCGTGGTAGCACTTGGCACTAAACTGTGAATGGACTATGGGTAATATACACCACCACATTAAACATTAATTCACTTATTATACATTTCTTATAACTACTTCGATGCTAAAGCCGTAATAAATTTACTGATAAATAAAAACATTTGTGCAAATTAAACCTTCAATAAAGAGTTTACAATTCCTTTCTATATTTTATGAGTCAAAAGCAGAATTTACCGGATAATCTTCATGGCTACGCCAACTAGTGACTAAGACTGACCAGGCAGTTCCGACAATAAATTAGACACGGTTTCTAAAAATAAAAAATTATAGTTATAGCAAGTTATCATATATATATATCAATTGCAAACATGTTTATAAACATTTTAACTTAAAGTTTTCAATTCCATAAGTCATAAGCAACAAAAAACATACAAGAATACCAGTGTATTAAACCACAGTGTAATAAGTACAGTTAAAGATTGACAGGATCACTTAGTAACATACGAAATAATAAAAAAAATAGTTATTGACTTATAAAAAATATGAATCAATTTGAAAACGTATCTTGAGTAGTGCAGCTAAAGTAAGTTTCAAAACCAAAATGTAGATTTATGGTTATTAATCTTGGTTAGTTGCAGGACTGCAGTTTGGTTTTAAAATTTTACCATTAACGATAATCCAATCTTTCCAAGATTTGGTTGCTAGAATCAGCATATGAAACTACACATGATAGATTTTAAAACACAATAATTCATTCACGGTGGCATATTAAAAGTATTAATGCTTAAAAAGTAAACCTTGAGATAGATACGTTTTAGGAATTATTTATCCCAATTTTAAATAATAAACTTTAATACCAATATTTTCAAAAGCAAAATTCTTAAGAAACATTTACAGACTTCACAAAAAACTTGGGTCAAAAACTTACGCAAACTAAATGCAATGATAGTCTCACAAGTAAATTGCATTATTAGTGTCATACTCAAGGTAAACATTGTTAAGGATTCACCATTTAATAAAGCATTTTTAAATGTAAGCTTATAACTTAGCTATCAAGAGCCTTGCTTGCGGTCAACACGCCACTAAACTTGCTAGCACTTCTATTTTATAAAACTACATGTCACATAATATATAAAAAAGATGTTTCATTTTACGTAAGCAATGCACGTTCACAGTATTAAGTAAAAATGTAAGAGTATAGTGACAAATCACATAAAATATATAAGAATTTTAAAAGTAATTTATGATTAGCTCAAGTTTAACCATAAATCATAAATTTCTTCTCATATCAACTCATACATTTTACTTTTGAATATTATTAACTAATCTATACTAAATACCAAAGCTAAAATCCGGTTGTTCAGGATCCGTTTCAACTCCGCCAAGTTATCAATTACGGCTTCGATCAAATAAATTACTCAAAAACTACTCTTAATGGCTTAAAGTATCTGCTTAAAGTACAATCAAATGTAAATATAAGATCCTTGTATAATCATGGATAATAACAAGTATAGCGGTCATTCATTTACCAAGTTGGATGATCTACCAAATCAGAAGTGGATTCACAGTTCGTAATTTACTAATTTGGATGACAAATTTATTGGTTTAAAGCAGCTATAAATTGCCTTCATCAACTTTGCTGCAGTATGGAAACTATTAACCCAGCTCTGAAACTAAATTTCAAGTAATTCCTTATAACGCATATAAAATTTAGCTTGGATTAATAATTGTAGATCTAAAATCAAACCTGAAGGAATTGTTCTGATATTGCAGAATTTCTAGCATTTTTTTGTTGCAGGTTCACTGTTTTTCAAGTTGTTTGCTTAATCCACTCCTGATTTAGATTATATTTCATTTGTGCTGAATAATAAAGTAACTGTTCGTATTGTTTTCTTGTACTGCCAAGAAATTGTGATACCTCTGGCAAGGATTTTACCTTTTACGGGGAGCTCCGGATATTTCGGTAGTGTATACAGTATAACATAATAACTAAATCGAAAGTATAAGATTGTGTTATATTAGTATTTCATACGTTTTTGCCATTATTTGTCATTGACAATTCTTTTCTTCGTTTATATTCTTAGTGTTATCTAATATAATAAATTTAACACAATCAAAATACTCACTGATAGGTATTGATGCAATTTCGCCCATATTAAGCTCTGGCAGGTCGTACTTGTCAAATTCATTTGCCTCGTCAGCATTGAGATCATGCATTATGATGAGGCTATATAATTATAATACATTATTATAAAACGATAAAATCAATAAAAAAACAAATTAAAAGAACCAGATCTGCAGGTGGCGGCATTACCAGATGTCGTTTGTGACCCTGAAGGCTTTACCAAGTTGTTGTCATCTCTAAACCGTTAAAATTTGCAATGCCGCTTCATCAAAATTACGGTATTTATTGACTTAATAATATATTTAATTATTAATGCCACGGTGATGTATTTGCAAGGTTTGGCTCAATTGCTAAACGTTTGAAAACTTTGCTTTTAGATTCGCAATTCAATTACGATATCAGCTGTAAAAATACAATAGTGGTCGTTTTAAGTTACAGTATTAATATAGCACTTTACGTTAATTGTATGAAAGTTATAAATTTATGGTAAAATAAACACTAAAATTTCAGAAATACCTCACCTTTCTTTTGGAATTGACAGACTAATCAGTTTGTGGCTTAATTCAATCGTAAATGATACAGTATACAGCATTCAGATACTGTATTAAACTTCACCGGGATTATCCCGCCATTGTCACGGTTTTTGCCCGCCAAACTTGATTACATTTACCGTCAGACGTCACTACCTGTCACGACTTTCTGTAAACTCGTTTTGAGCATAGAGATCAGTCGTTACGCTTAAATCAGGAAGATTTTTAAAAGTTATTTTAATCAGCGGCCGCTACGTGGCAGCACAGTATGGCCAACCAAATAATTTGTGATCAGCAATTACGCTTAAATCAGTCGAAATTTTAAAAACAATTTCAATCAAAATGAATAGCGATCAGCAGTTACGCTTAAATCAGTCGAAATTTTAAAAGAAGTTTCAATCAAAAGGAATAGCGATCAGCAGTTACGCATAAATCAGAAAGTGTCATAAATTTCAATCGGCCACCACTATTGCGTCGTTCATTTTAAATGCACTTTAGTCTTCATTTGATGGCTCCGCTTCAAGAATCGAAGTTGTACATATCATAATAAAACTTAATAATTTATAAAACACAAATTAAAATGGATAATCAAATTCATGTATGGTTGAGGAATACTCATAACGTCAATGTTTCACTTGAATGGGTGAGCGCTTGTATAGTGTTTCTTCAAGAAGAACAGGTAATTTAAAAACTGCAGAATATATGATACGTGCAGACATTTGAATAATGGTGCTTTAATTAAGATAAATTATAATATTAATACATTTTATTTAACTATTTCTTTAAATAGCCAACCCCAACTAATGAACTGCCAGCTGCTGTCTATCAACAATGGTTATTGTCCAATTTACACACTTTAGAATTTCAATGCTTGCCAGAAAGACTAAACGAAACTTCAGAAACGACTTTAAATGGACGTTACGCTCTTCAAATTGATTCGATTGTTGATATTAGTAAACCATTGTATCAGCAACTTGTGCAACTAAAAGGCAGAGATTACAGCAATGCTACAGTCACTGCTGATACAGATAGGAAAGTGAGTTAAAAAGTCAATCAAATTAAAATATAGATATTCTTAATGTTGCTGAATTACAGGAAGAGATTTCAAAACACCGGTTGTTAAAGTTAACATTGACAGATGGAGTTCAAAACGTTTATGCGCATGAATATCGACCCATTCCCTGCTTAAATGTTAATTTATTACCTGGAACTAAGGTTAAATCACTGTATTTATAATAAATGTCTTTCTAATTTGCTTGACCGTTTGTGATCATGTTTAGGTGCTGATATTTGGAAGTGTAAAGTGTTATAGTGGAACGTTAATGCTAACAAAAGATAATATTAAAATTCTCGGAGGAGAAACTAACGATTTAGCTGAAACCAATAGTCAGTTAGCGATCATACAGAGCAAGTTGTGAGTAAATTCTTTTGCTGTTTATATTTTAAATGTTGACATCAAGTTTGTGAACTTATGAGATATTGATTATTGAGATTTGTTATTTATATTCCAGAAGTACAATAAATATATCGAATAGAGCTGGTGGAGAAGAAAATCATTTAGTTCAAGTAAATTGTGTTTATTTGCGTTTGAAATGTCTAAAATCTGAATTAAAATTGAAAAGAATTATCTTTTAAAAAATTCTGTTTTCATTATCATCTAAGATGAACATGGAATAATTTTAATATTAATTACTTAATTTTCTTCATTATCTACTAATGAAAGTAACTTATGAGGTTTTTTAAAATGATCTAAAGTGCATGATTTTCACAATTTAGAATTTAATTCAGATTTTCAAAACCTTTGTGAATTTATCGTTAAAATCTTACGTTTCATTCACTTTAATAGAATAATAATGTGCCAACTTTACCTGTGATTCCAAGACGAATCTCTAATATTGAAGTTCCTAAACGACCATATTTAACTTCTTTTAATTTAAATACAATTTCATCTAAGCAACCTCTAAGTAGATCCAACACTTCTCCTGTCCCCACAACTACATATCAAAACAATATAAATTTCAACGATGTAAATGATGACATCGACAATGATGAAGAATTTTTCAACGTTGACATTCCATTAGGTGCTTCAAGCACATCATCAAACCAGATTTCTGGATTTGATGCCGATGATTTCCTAAGTGATGATGACAAGTTTGAAGAGTATTTGCTCTCTGCAAAACGCGCTAAAACTATTGAACCAACGCCACCGTTTGTGTATTTAAGTAGTTTACCAAAGCTTCCTACTGAGAAAAGTATTCAAGTTACAATAAAAGCGTTCATCCTGTCATACCTTAGTGGTCTTCGAACGAATAATGGAAAGGCTTGGAGTTTTGAAGTACTTTTAAACGATGGAACTGCTACGATTAAAGCTGAATTTACAGATAATGTAAACATAAGTTATGATTAATCACATCCAAGTCATTTGTATTTATTTTTTTTAATAGGTCCTAAACAGATTAATTGGAATGTCAGCTTTGACAATCAACCATCTGAGAAAATCGGCGAGTAAGACAGATAAAGAGAAAGTCATTGAAACTCTGGATAAAGCGAGAACAATTTTACAAGATCTCAGCTGTTTATTTGATATCGAAATTAAATCAAACAGCACTACTGCTTCAATAATTAATGTTCGAGAAGTTACAAATGACATTTATCAGTATCTCAAAAACAATAATTAAACATTGTCAACACCACAAATTAGATAAGATAAAAAGTATCAATCTGCTGTCCATAATTTAAAAGTTCGGTCAAACGATGCGGATGCAATATAATTTCCATCTTGTGAAGTATCGACGCACATGACTTTGTTATCGTGCCCTTCTAATGTCTTAATGTTCAGCCAACTAGGATAAGCCCAAACCTTTTTTAGAAGATAAAAAGAACATTAAAAATTGAAAAAATGTATATACGGTAATCATATTTGTAAGATATTTACCTTGATTGTATGATCATAAGAAGAGGTGATAATATACTCGCCATTTGTACCTGAGAATGTAAATAACACTAATTAAAAAACTACCGTGATTTGTAATTGTCATTGTTACAACAATCTTTTGAAACAAGCAAAGAAAAACAGATTCAAATTATGTTGACAGTAGCTTACTTTCAAATTTAACTTTTGAAATTAAACTGTTATGTGCTGGGATGGTATATGCTGATTTTCTCTGTCTTAAATCCCAAACTCTGCACTGATGGTCTTCACTTCCAGTTGCCACTTGATATCCATTTGGGGCACAAGAAATTCCTAATATTGACTTTAGATGTCCTTCTAAAAACATGATGCATCTTCCGGTTCGTAGATCCCATATTCTTCCGTAGGAATCCCAACCACTAATTACGTCAATAAATATTAGTCATTTTTTAAAAACATGACAGCATTAGTTTGTATTTACCCGGTTGCAATCAGCGAACCATCAGGATGAAATGCAGCGTCAAACACAGGCTTGCTATGGCCTTCCTGATGAAGAATTTCTTCCTTTCTTTCTAAATCATAAAGCCGCCACGAATTGTCAAAGCAACAAGTGGCTAAAAATCGTCCAGATGGGTGAAAAGCAATTCGTGAAACTCGATTAGGAACATGGCCATCCCAACGCTCAATCGGTGTTTCACTACAGAGACACAAATTAACGTATAAATTAAATGTAAATTGTGGTTAAACAATAGAAATACCTTTCCAAATTCCAGAAATTAACAATTCCATCAGCACAACATGAAGCCATACAACATGTTTTTGGGTCTAAATCAATGGTCGCTTGAGGTCGAAACACAATTGAGCCAACATGGTGATTATGTCCTAAATTAGCAAAAATTAATTCAGAACATTTCAACAACTTATATTGAACGGCTAACCTTTTAAAACCCGTACTAAACTGCAATCTGGAACTGACCATAATTTACATAAACCGCTCCTATAATTTAAAATCTTAATTTAGTCTAAAAAAAATTCCATAATGAATAGTTAATTACCAAGATGAAGTTGCTAATAATTTTGAATCTGGACTAAATTGGCAAGAAGACAGTGGCCTTGTATCTCCAATTTGACTGGCACAAATATTTAGCGTCTATAAGAAAATAGTTTCACATTAAACTAGTTACTAAAATTGTATTAAAACCATCTTACTCTTAGTTTTTTATGCAACTCTTGACGCTGAACGTTTTTCTGCGAATCAGGCAACGCTTTGTATTCTCTAGCTTGATCTAAACGCTGCTTGGCTCTGCAAAATGCAATGTTAAATACACAACGTTAAAATTAAAATCAAGTTTTTACCTTGGCAGTGAATATTCAGCAATCCAAAACCGAGCATCAAATAAAGACACTGGCCCTTCATGATACCAAGTACTTTCATGCTCTCTTTCTGAATGTCTTCGATCTTCTTCTTCCTCTTTTCGTTTACGAATGGCATCTTCACCAAAGAAAGCCATCAACTGACGAAGTCTTTCTCGCCTTTCGGCTGGACCTTCCCCAAATAAACCTTCAAGAAAAACAATAAACTTAACCAGAGATAGACATTGCCAGCCAATTATTATAATTCTCAAAACCAATACAACCATAAACGAATATTTGACATTTCCAGTAACGATTTACTTGACAACTATAACTTTGTTTACTTACATATTGGTTCTCCTAGAAGCCTTAAACTTCCTTTGACTTCAGCATCATCTGTTGACACGTTAATTTGACGAGCCTTTAAAAAAAACAAATTGGTAAATTAAAATTGTTTTAATTTGAAGACAAATTAGTAACGTAATTACTCGTTTTCTTCGCTCAAACTCTTCTAGTACTAACTGCTTCTCAGTCGTATCTTCTTCAAATTCCATGTACTCTAAATGCAAAATTTAACAATTATTGATTACTTAATGATTATTTAATGCTGTCAAATCGCATTCTTTTACTGACCATCGGAAATATTAATATTTCCAGCTTCGATCCCTGCTTTAACTGCATTGCTGGTGCCGGCTGTGTCGATCTCATTCCCTGCGGAAATTCTATCAGCAACTGCGTCCAAACTTCCATAGTGAATAATTGTTGTTTTTGGCCTTTTTATCTCAACAAATTGTTCATCATCCGACATTACGCTAGTTGAAATGATTTCTTACCAAAATTAATTAAAAATAAAGGCACATCTATCAAATTTCCCACGCCGTACTAGATATTCAACTACGTATAAAAACACTGCCAAAACGTTATATAAATTATCACATCAGAAAAATACTTTATACGACTGTAGCGCCACTGTTATATTGTGTTTTAAAGATGGAGCATCTCTATCGGTGGTTATAAAATGTGTTTTTAAAACAAAGCAACTCGTACTGGGTTTTTATATGGTTGCATCAATTTGCAAACATCCAATGAGAATTAGAAGTTACGGGAATTTTTCTCAAAACTTATAGTTAGTTATTTCATTAATAAATTACAATGATTCGGCGAAATCCAACTAGAATTGAACTAAAACAGGACGATTTGCAAGAATTTGAAGCATTCCGTAAAGAACATGAAGAAAAGAAAAAGTTACAGCGTCTTGCAAGTATGAATCAAGCGGCCGGTACTTCAGGAGTAAGCAATGCCGTCAAAACAAGGCATGAAATAATTAACGAAAGAATTGGATATAAACCACAAGCCAAATCATAATAACGTAATTATGTCTTGCTATACCACTATCAATAATTGACAACTAATTTGGATGTAATGATCAGCTTCTTAAATAGTTAAAAAGGGCTTTAAAATTTACAGAAAAAGGTAAATAACTAACACGCTTTATTGACATACAGTACAATACATGTACTGTGTTACATACTCCAATGTATTTACTGCATAAGACCAAAAATTTAAGTGCCACGACTATTTTGATCTTTTAAATTACACAAATAAAGTAGTTTAAGCACTCAAGTTTATTATAAAATACAGTAGTAGGCGTTAGATTAAAAAATGTTTTTAAACAAGTCAAATTTAATGACGTTTTAATGCTGTAATTCTCGAGCATACCTATAAATAATCTCTACTACAGTATATAACAAAATAAGAATAGTAATCACTAAAATTGATGATTTATAGTAATCAATTTCCATGCTTTTCTAGTTAAGAAAACGGACAACAGCGACAATTTCTTGATGTAACAGTTTATTGTGCAGAAAAACAAATCGAATCGGTTTGATCGAAATACTGAGATAGTAACAACGTTACGACTGAACCGTCGCTTCATTTTGTAATGTTTCATAATAAACTCAATGTCAACACAATTATGAATTAATTCGAAATCGAACTTTGTAAATCGAAATGGCTGTTTATGGTAAAAATCGAGGTTTAGGCGTCTGTAAGTTAAATTTGCCCAATTCCTAAAACCACAGTGACTTAAAACACAAATACAATCGAATCGATATACATTTTGAATAAAAGAATACGATATAGCCATTATTTGGCTACAGAGGCCAATATGTGTTCACTGTTCACGACTTCGTGAATGAGATGATGAACGACGACGTGATGATGATCTTTTTCTTCTTTTTTCGTCACTACGGGAACGATGTCGTCTGCGATCGCGAGAACGAGACCTACAAAAACAACTTTGTTGAAACCATTTTATGATTTACTGTATTTGATGCTGTACCTGTGGTGACGACGATGATGGTGGTGATGATGGCTACCTTTATGAGAACTTCTTTCACGTCCATTTAAATCGCGATCTCTTTCTTTAAGATCTCGGTCCCTCTCTTTAAGATCTCGGTCCCTCTCTTTAAGATCTCGATCCCTCTCTTTCAAATCTCGATCTCTTTCTCTAAAATCGCGATCTCTATCTTTAACATCTCGATCTCTCTCCCTCTTTTCACGTCCATATTCGTCTACTTCGCCATTTTTACGTTCATCCTCTCGTCTTGATCTTCGCTCACGGCTACTAGATCTAAAAAAATAAATAAGTTCAATTTACTGCTTCGAGGCCAGTTTGAAATATTAATCATGTTTACCTTCTGAGTTTAGAAACTCGTTCGGCTTCACCGTAAGAGACTTCATCATCAGGAATGTGTTCTTCGCCTCGATATGAACCAGTGAAAGCCTCCTCTTCTTCGCCAGGTTTTCCTGAAGCTGGTCCTCCGGCTTTCACAAATGGTCCGTATGGTGCCAACTTCATTTCAATATCTTTCTGTATTGGGACTGGAATCCTGGGAAACAATGTCGAATACCATTCAAGTTTTGATAGATAATGTCTCAACATTTCTCCAATTGTCATTACACATCCTCCACCCGCTTTTACATCCAGTTCCTAAGAAAAAGTAAAAAAGAAAACAAAATTTTTTTTCATAAGTATAAGTTAAGCAAACAACAAAAAAAAGGCACCAACAATGAGATGAGATTAAAATATATTATGGCGTTCAGTTCCACCTACTGTATTTCTCATTTAGCTAAAGGAAATATCGTTCATTCTGGCCAAAATTTTAACATTTTGATGGATGGTTGACTTCTCCAAAGTCTTCAACGGCTTTTAAATAAAAACACAACACATTAAAATAATCAACTCCTAAATCAGTTAAATTATAAAATGTATATTGTGAGCTAAGCAAAATTTGCTACAATTATATCTTTTAAATCACTGTATTAAGTGTTACTTATGTCCTGATAATCCACAAATATGACCATTTTAATTTACAACTTTGATTTTATGAGTGCGAATTGTACACAAATTTAGTGTTAAATATAGCTTCATAAAACACAAATGGACTACTTCAAACTCTTAAATTTTATCATAACTAACAATTTCACAAAATGAGTTGCAAATGTGTAAAGTGGTCACTAAATCTAATTGATGTTTGAAATTAGTACTCACGCCTAATCCCGTAGCCAATTTACCCACAATATGAGACATTGACAGCGAGAAAGTGAGAGAAATACAATAAGTGTGGACTGCACAGCCTTAATATTCTTCTTAAACGTATTCTGCAATAAAACAAAAATATAATGCCCTTGCTTCAAAATACTTTTAACTTATATATTTTTAAATGTTTCGAATCAAATAAAGCAAAATTATTGTCCAAAAATAATGCAGTTGTTTTTGTTTAAAACACACTGCACTCAAGTAAGGATTTTTAACCTCTCTCATGTGAAGGAAAGTTGACATTTTCAATGAGTTGTTCCGAGACATAGTGGCCATTTTAAGACTTGCAGAACTTTCTCCTACTTTAAAACTAGAAAGAGAGTAGGAATGCCAGAAGTGCAATGAAAATATTCTCTTATAAAAAACCAGAAACAAAAAAAAGAACATCTCTACCTTTAAAAATGAAGAAAAATAAGCCAAATATAAATTACAGTAGATGCCAAAAATGTTATCTTAAAAAGTTTGTCGTCTACTGAAAATATTACAGCTTACTATTATTACATCTTCATTTTTAATGATTTAGATGGTATGCTCAGATAATTTAACAAACTAAAGCTAGGGTAAAAGTGCTAAGCAAGAGTCTACACGTTAATATTTTACAAGCAACCCCAACTTACTGGGAATTACAATTAATCAAACATACCTCCTCGTCTTCCAAATATTCTTCATACCAATCCCATAAATCTGTAGGCGGCTGTGTATATCTAAAAATTAAAAGACTTAATTAATTAAGCTATCATATCTTATGATATCAAATATTGTTTTGTACTGTCAATTTGACACCAACAATCAAAGTTGAAACTCCAAAGATAGATATAGACAAATTTATCAACAAATAAAACTACAAATACAAGTTTGCAATACCTAGAAAACAAATTATTGATAAGCTAATAATTACAATATGTCGTTTTAAATAAAATTTATCAAATTTTTTAATAAATAACATAATTTCCGGGAAAAAACCGTTGAAGTTCAAATTGACTATTAAAACAGTATTAAATTAGTACTTACCGTATATACATGAAACCCAATGCCCTAATATAAGGTGAATCAGAGTGCGTTATAAGCCCATTCAATTGTTTTCTCGTTAGTTTTAACGTAAACAATTTGTATAGTAAACAATATGCTGTTGAAACAATTCCACCTGCACCAACACCACGAACCTAGAAAGAAATTGAAGGTTTAAATTATGATGAAAAAATGAAACCAAATATCAATGCAGTATTCCAAATGGGGAAACAGTTTAACTATCGCAATTTAATGTTTGCATTTTTTTCACACAAACGCCTGATTGTTTTAAGTTTAAGAATTTGTTTTCAGAAGTTTAAACTATTTTGTTAACGATAGTAAAGGCAAGTTTAAGTAAATTTAAACTGACAATTTCTAAAAATGTTTTTGCGCCAATCTTTTTATGACCAGTCAACATTTGCCAAACAACTTCTTAAAACATATTTGGACTTGTATATTTTAATTTCCAAAAAAAAAATAATTACCCCTCCACACATTCCAGTCTGTCCCGATGTTTTTCGACTTCCTTTTTCCCATGGTTCCAAATGTGCAACCTAAATATACAAGGTTAAGTTAAATAAAATTATTTTTTCACGACTTAAAGACGAAAATTCAAAATCTTAAATGGTGATCACCTTCGTACCTTGTAGAAAATCTCGTCAATTACTTCATGATACGTTTTCAACTCAAATAGATTAACTTTGAAATAATGCGACGACTGGATATTTGTTAATATTAAGTTATTTAAATTCATCGTTTTGTCGTTTCCCCACAGCGGGAGTACATTATTTTTACTATTTGCTCCTCCGGGAGGCATTTTAGTTGCTTTAAGGTAAATCTACAACAAAATATAGACAAAAATGTAATCAATTTTGAGTGATGGTTTTGTACAGTGCAGTATTTATGAACTGTTAAGCCTAACAACGTTCGAACGACGTTACGAATGCTAAGTATCAAAAGAATGGTTATTTGAGTAACTTATAACTGCTAATTATACTCACATATTATAAATAAATCCTAAACACGAATATAATCCCATAAAAGTTTCAATAACTCACGAAATTCGATTACTTAGAATACCACAAACAATAAGTTAACGTACCAAACAAATAAAGCTCCAGCAAATACTATACAGTGCCGTAGAGATGGGCGACTCGCCTCTAAAATCTAAATGCGACTTTCTCTACTCGACTAAACGGTGGAGTCGACTCTCTCAATGACGTCAACTAAACATTAGTCAAGTGACTTATAAATGAACGTCACATACAGAGTCGACTCGACTCTGGAACAATCGACTCGTTTTTGTTGAGTCGACTCTCAAAAACGGCAGAGTCGCCCATCTCTAGTTACACCGGTAATTTCATTGTTGCAACCACAACCACTGACATAATTTTACCTTTAATTAGCAGCATAATAATTTAATAAAAACAAAAATTTTATTTTAAATTTAACATTTTTGCTATAAAGAAATTTAATTATTAATTAATTAAATTAATTGATTATAAGTACAAGTTAATTTGAGTGGTTACATTGAGTTGGTGATAAAGAAGGCGGAGTTTTGTTTGTTACATTTTACGTCATCATGGACGTCTGGTTACGTCAAATTCCAATTATGGGGGTGTTGGGTAATTGGATATGGACTTTCCTATGTTAAAAGTGATGGGAAATTTTCAATGCGTGAGTGGAAAATCGTCACATCACTTTTACGGTACAAGTCTAAGCACGGGAATTGTGAAAGCCCGCCAAACATTCTGCCGATGAAAGTGACTTTTTTTCGGCTAAAAGGTTTACCGTCGTTTTAAAAGTTGAAATAAACTAATTAAATCGACATTAATCGATAATCCAGTTTCATAGATGGCTTTAATTTAGTGTTATGAATAAGTGGTGGGCAGTTTTTTCGCTTTAATTTGCCAATTTTTTGATTTTAAAATTCAATTTGGCGTTAAAATCAAAAACATATTCAGATGCATAGACCCAATGTTAAACGTTTTTACTCAAAATCAGTAAAAAAATTAAAAAATTTTAATTACACGTTCAAATTGCTAATAACTAATCAATAACATCATAAAAACACTCAATCAGTCAGTTTAAACGCTTAAAATTAGCTAAATATCTCTATATTCTTTTGTATAACTCTACATTAATTTATTTATAAATCAAAGCAACTCAATCAATTATTCTAATATAATAATTGGTTGCGTGTTTTATTTAACAATGTATTTGTTTACATTTTTGTTTATATAAACCACCGCTTGGTGGCGGATGATGAACAATTACGCACAAATGGTTGCCTGGGTTACGGAACTGGGGAAATTAACCAATCAGATAATTCGTAAGTACAAGAAGGAGGGAAAAAAAAGCGGGAACCCATCCTCGTTATTACTTATTGGCTGAGACGGCGAGCTGAGAAGAGGTGTGGTAAAGGAGGCTCCGAAGATTTTCTTTAACAAAACTTATAAACTTAACAAAACTTATAAAAGCAATTAATATGACGTTATATAACTATTAATTAATAGTTTAATAGTTAAGTAAGCGCGGTCGCGATTTTTAAGTGTCTAAAAATTCGGTGCTAAAAAATCGGAAAAACATGAGCACAAATTTCCATACAATCATGATCATTTATCACGGCAATTATTGTGCTCAAGTTTTTAAGGTAAGAATTAATTTTAGCACATTAATTTGATTTTTAATTAATCGGTTAATACAGTTAAGTTAGTTAGATGTATTTTCATGAGTGATAGAAATAAATGTAAAACAATAATTTTGATTACAAACAACTTTTTGGCGGCATTTGTGCGCGCTAAAATGACATTAATGGCTGTTAACAGTATTACGGCAAACGTAATACTGTATTTTTGCAGCAATATTTTTTCTTTATGGTATAATAAGCCCCTAGGTGTTAGCTATTTTTTACTAAAAAGTATTAACAAATATGTTATTAATTTATTTATTCAGTTAATATTTGGTATTTTACTGCTATAAGTTACATTCAAATCAAAATGTTCTACAGTACGTTACATGTTACGTAACGTTGGAATTTAAGCGCTAAAATAATAATTACGTATTGGCGGAAAAATTGGGAGGGAAATTATTTGGTGGGAAAATGTTATTACGGTAATTTGCTGCTGAGACGCCGACCAGAGGTGTGATAAAGAATGCTCCCAATAGAAATTTTGTATTGAATGACTTTCGAAAATTGATAAGAACAATTAATACAAACTTGTCAAATGTAAATTATTTATTGATTTAAAACAAATTGTTAGTGCGCAATCGTGATATTAAGGGTGTTAAGTAAAATGTCGGAGAAAAACTTGAGCACAAAATTAGATAGCCGGTCAACAATGCAGTTATTGCGCTCAAGTTTTGTAGGTGAGAATTAATTGAAACTTTACTTTTAAAAATATATAGTTTTATGTTTAATTAGATTCATACAATTACCGATAGTTTAAAGTATTTAAAATGATGATAATACTGTAGTTAGGAACGTTGAATACAAAGTGGAATCAGCCAATTCGATTCCTACAAAAACAACGGTAATGCTGGGATGGACGACGATAATAATTGTCAAAAATTGTAAATGACAGTACCGTTAGTATAAGAGATATTGTAACAATTCATTCATTATACAGTAGTAAACACTGTTGTTAATCAAAATAATTTTAAAATCTTTGCACTACTGTAAGTAATCAATGTTTTAAATGCGGTCAGATTATATTCTCCATCCTCCCTCAGATCTTGTTGCATACACGAGAAGAAATTTTTCTCCGTTTCTGAGGTCCTACGTTAATTCAGTGCCCACTCTGGCAAAATACTTTGCAAAAAATATATGATGTAACTGGCAATTTGTTTTCTCTCTGAAATTCGGTAAAATGGTGTGAAGAAAGACGCAAAGTATTTTCACTGTCGCACACACAACGGCATTTTCAACGACCTTGCGGGCTGCTTTCGCGCCTATCACGGCGTGAAAGTTGGGTCATTCAAAATGCGTTCAGCTCCAAACGCATCCTTACATTGTGTATTCTAGAAATGTCAGAAGATATAAAATATTTGAAGATTATTTCTATAGCTCATGATATTGTTGATAGTAATAATAGTTTAAATTAATTAAAAACTAAAACTGATTAATTATTTTAGGTGCTTGAATCATTTGAAGATTTTGTGCGCGTGTGTGTGTGTGTTTTCGCGTGTGTGAAATCGTCGTGGGACATCGGCTGGACATTATGAACTTTTTGCTGACCAAACTAAGCTGGAACGATAGAGGAATACAGGCCAGAGTGTTTCAAAATTATTTTTTTAATTTTCAATGCAGCTTTGATATTAAAAAATTAATTCATTATTAATTAATTTTTAAACTAATTGTACAGTAACTTGAAAATCTAAAATATTGAATAGTTAAAGAAAAAAATTTAAAAATAATATGAAAAAATCAAAGCTCAACATATGTTTTTTTTTCTCTATCTTTTATGGTCAATGGTTTTCGTGTTGTTGGATTGTGAAATTAGTTAGTTAGGACCAAAGAAAGTGGTCACTAGTAAACCCCTTCTAGGCGACCCTGTCTTTGGTTTAATTAACTTTTTAAGCAATTCGCAACTAGTTGATAGGAGTGTAGTTTTTGGGAGGTCAACTTTCATTTGATTGAAAGTTTACATCTTAAAAATATTGTTGTAGATGTTTGCAGGTTTTTTTGAAGTCATCAGGGGACCAACGTGGGAGGAGGAAGAGGAGTCGCCGGTGGATTAAAAAAATGGTCAGGTGTTGACGTATAATTGTACTCAACACTAGTTTCCCATCTCCCAAAAACAAAATCTTTATGTAATCTTTTAACACAAACCCCCTTCTAACTGCCTAAGAAGGGATTTCTTTACACAAACTTAATATAATATGTTAGAGCACAGTACTGCTACGTTGGGTGGCGTACTTACAAGGTGCTTTCCATGGATAGCTTACAAGTTACAAGTGTGTCAAACCCTAACTAGGATGTTTTAATGTGGTTTTTTTTTTTAAAAAATATTTTTCAGATTCAAGAACCAGAAGCCAAATCCAAAAGAAACAGCCATTGAAGAACCAGTTTTATCAGTGTTTAGTTAGGAAAACCATTGGCCAAAGTGTATAATTGTATTATGTATGTACTAATAATAATAATTCTTTCAGGTTGTAATATTTGGGGGAAATTATTAAATGGGTGTGTGATGGTTAGGGACTGTTAGGAAACATGTTAGGCGCGCTGCGAATTAGTTTGGCTTGGTAATTAGACCAATTGGTGGTCTACTGGTCGTTTTGATTGACAATTAGCCACTCATTGGTCACTTACTTAGTCAAGAATATGTTGCAAAATCTTAAAAGGGGTTAGATTTTGCTTCATATTCAGATAGGACATGTGTTTTAATTAATTTTGAATGTATTTTTTTCAGGTTTTTTATTTTTGTGTATAATTTTACTAATATTTTTATATTTTACAGGTGTCGACGGGTCATCAGAATACATTTGAAGTCATTAATTTTTTTAACTAGCATTAAATGTTATGTACAGTTAAGAAAAATTTATAACTAATTTTTTTCATGTTTTAACAGGAAAAAGATGTAAGTTCTTGATAAGTATAATTACATTGGTGACTAATAAATTTGTTTTTATGATAGGTTTTATAATTGTAAGTATAAAGTACATACTAATTTAATGTTTTTTAAACTTTAATAGCAAAGCAATAACAGTAAGTGTTGTCTCTTATAATGTAAGTTTATTATAAATATTATGTTTAATTTAATTTTTTTACAGCTAAATAGTTTTTTTACCGTGAAGTTTTGAAAAGGTATAAAGTTTTGATTTAATGTTAACTAATATTATTACAGGCAGTTTTAATATAAACTTGTAATTTTTTAATTTTATGTTTTAACAGGAAATTGATGCAAGTTCTTCATAAGTATAATTTTATATTGTTAATCAATTGTTTACTTTGATAGCAGGTTTTATAAGTTATAAAATAGTAAGTATAAAGTGCATATTAATTTACTGTATATGTTTATTTTTTTTATTTGTTTACAGCATAACAGGTGTGTCAACTATTAAAACGTACGGTATCATAGATATTATGTTTAAGTTAATTTTGTTTAAAAGCTAAATAAGAAGTTTGGAAAGGTATAAAGTTTTGATTTAAAACTAAATAATATTTTTTTAGGCACTTTTGAATGCAAACTTGCGAGTGTTTTTATTTAACTTGTTTGGCTTAATAATTAGTTTTTTATTTTTTTTAGATGAGTTGATACATGAAAGTGTGGGTATCAGAAACAACACCGTATGCAGCTGAGGTAATTAATTTTTTCAAACTTTTATAGTAAAGTTTTGAATTGATTTCATATTTTTATGATAGATTGATTTTTAAATACCGGGTGCGATGGACCTTAGACCGATGCAATAGAAGATAAGACCTTTAAGCCGTCTTGAAGAAAACTCGTAGGAATACACTTAGAAGTTCTTAAGAGATTGTTAAAGGGAAAATAAAATGAAGTTGTTAGGGTTTTTAGTGTAATTATAAAGTGTGCACACTTTTAGGGGTTTTGACGGTTATAACCAAAGTGTTGAGTTTTATTGATAAGTGTATTGAACTTGTTTGTAATGTAGACAAAATTTGATGCGATTGTTATTAGTATAAGATTTATATGATTGTTAATAGTATAAGATTGATGCGATTGTTATGTAATCAGATAATTTTTAATGTAAAAAAAGAACTTTATTATGAGCAGATTACTACAAGATGCAAGTAAATAAATGTTATTAATTGCAATTTGAAGGGGCGGATGGGGTGGAATTCAAGCTGCAATTAATAACATTTGCTTACGATTATACAACTTCAAATAAAAAATTCTTTATGTTGTGTGATTTTAATGCTAAAATTCTTGTTATAAAAGCAAGAATTTTACTTTTTATGTAATTTACAGAATTGACAATAAGTTTATTTTTAATATCGCTATTTAGGTTATGCAAAATTAATTATAATTACAATTTATCATTTGATTTTCTAATATTTAAAAATATCATTTGCCAAGACTGTTAAAAAAAAATTTAAGAAGTGCCATTAGGACCTTTTTAAAGCAAATATTTTTGGAGACAGCAAGCTTAGAGGCATCATCAAATTAAAGGAGGTTATGGCTAAGAGAAGGTAGAATTTAAGCACTTTAACGAGCAAAAGTAATTGCAGTCGCTATTAAATTTATACGCTAAAAGAAATTAAATTGAATAGCGATTGCTGATTAATGTCATAAACTGAATATTTGACATAAAAAATTTGATGTCGTAATTGTAATGTAGCATTAGTTTAAATTTCAAAGATTTGGTGCCTACTTATTTTAAATCCTTTATTAAACGTAAAAGTTGGGTAAAATTAGGTAGTGCTGGGATAAAATTTAGTTGTATAAATATTATACTGTACTAGCATCAACTTATTAGTATAAAATTAAGCCCAAGGTATAATTATTGTGATGCTACAGGCACTAAATTTTAATTTTATTAGACAAAATCAAGTTGTTGACTTGACTCTGTTACAGTCGACTCCTTTTTGTTGAGTCTATTCTCAAAACAGAGTCAGCCGACTCTACAGTACGATAAACAGCCAGCTCCACTATATAGGGAAAAATTTTAAAGTAGCCACTGTGTGGCGCTTATAGCATTTTAAAACTATTGCATGCTCTCAATGTAAAAAACCGTAATGAAACGTACTGAAAATAATAGTCCGCGCTTTTGAAGTTTTATCTGTATGAAGTTTACGAAAAATCGTACATAAAACTAGCAATTTAAAATGGCAAATTTGGATCGTTGGGTAAATGATCGTCTTCACGACATTCTTGGTATGAGCGATGCGCTTGTGGGCCAATATTTGATAAATTTAGCTAAGAAAAGTAACAACCCCGAAGAGTTTATTGATAAAGTTAAAGATACTGGCACCATTGATGTAGATTCTAAATTTTCTTCATTTGGACGTGAATTATGGGAAAAAGTAAGTTTAAGTATTATTATTTCATAATTAAATTATACATTATCTGACAATTAAATGACTACATTAATTATTATCATTTTTAAATAACTGACAGGTGCCTCACGCTTTACCGAAACAACCATCCAGGGAGCAAATTCGTCAAAGAGAAATCGTCGAGTTAGAGCAGAAAAACAAATCATACAAACTTCTTCCGGATGACGACGATTACAATATGCCTCAACAATCAGTATCAGAAGTAAATATAATTTGTATGGTAGAGAAATACGTACTGATTGAACTACGCAGTACAGTATGTTTTTCCTACCGTTTGTTGTAACTGATGTAGATTTTTAACTAAACTTATGTTAAATTTCTTTTGCAGCCAAGCAAAAGAAAGAGACACATTAGATCAAAGAAGGCTTCAGATTCTGAAAGTGACGATGATCGAAGCAGAACTAAGTAACAATTTAATAGAATACCGTATTATAATCGTTGTTGATTTAATGTTTGTATATTTTTATAGAGTTGCAAAAGTGAATAAAAAGACTGCCAGTGATTCAGAAGATGAATTTGACAAACAAGAGCGCGAACGAGTGGAAGACTTAAAAGAAAGAGACGAATTTGCTAATCGTCTTAAAGCCAAAGATAAAGACAAGACGAGAAATATAGTTGAGAGATCAGATAAAAAGGTATGCCATTTATTTTAATAGTTGAGTTGGAGAATGGTTATCGGATGCTATGATATATTTGATTGCAGGCGTATGAAGAAGCCGCTAAACGACTGCAACTTGAAGCTGAAGACCGAAAAAAGATTTTACCAAAACTCAGGGTTGAGTCAAGAAGAAAGTATTTGGTCAAAAGGAAAGAAGACAAGCTATTGGAATTGGAAGGAGACATTCAGGATGAAGAATATCTATTCACAGGAGTTGAGTAAGTTTTAAATGAGCTTGTATTTTTTATATTTATAATTACTGACTTTTAAAAATTTTCTTTAAGTGTGACGAAAAGAGAAAAGGCTGAGCTAGAATACAAGAAAAATATTTTGAAGCTTGCAAAAGAGCACGAAAGGGCCAGAGAGTTGGAAAATGTTGAACGTTATCATATGCCAGAAGAAAGTCGGAAGAAAGAAGTACGAAGGGAATCCTATGTTGTAATTGATGAGAAAGAACAAGGACCAAATTATGAACAAAAGAAATGGGAAGAAGAACAGATGGGCTTGGCGGTGATGAGATTTGGATCCAAAGATGCAAAAAGCAGAAAGCAGTCAAAGGTTTGGTAACATATCTAGCATTTATAATAACTATATATTCAAAAAAGGGGCTTAATTTTATTAGGAATATGAATACTTACTGGAGGATCAGATCGATTTCGTACAAGCTTTGCAGATGCCTGGAGAACATAAGGTTGTAAAAATAGTATAAACATTTTTATAATCAAAATTACATTGATTTTATATTAAATATATTACAGAAGGATACAAAGCCTGAATTAACTGAAGCACAAAAGAAAAAACTTTCAATTGCGGAGACCAGGCGTAGCTTGCCGGTTTATCCATTCAGACAAGCTTTACTTGATGCTGTCAAGCAACATCAGGTAATTGTTTAATGTTTTATTCGATATTTTAATTAAATCGGGTTGTTTTTAATTGACTTTCTTTATTACTTAACAGATTTTGATAATTGAAGGTGAAACTGGTTCGGGAAAAACGACTCAAATTCCACAGTTTTTGCACGAAGAAGTTTGTTTCTTTTATAATTAGTTGTAGCATTTTGATATTAATTTATGTTTTTTTTTTAATTATCAGGGTTACACAAAAGATGGAAAAAAGATAGGTTGTACTCAGCCTCGTCGTGTTGCAGCTATGAGTGTTGCTGCTCGTGTAGCTGAAGAAATGGGATGCAAGCTAGGAAACGAGGTTATAAATTATAAATCAAAATGTTTAGGTCTTAAAGTTAAAAGATTATTTAAATTTAGGTTGGCTACTGTATTCGATTTGAAGACTGCACTTCTGAAAGAACAATTCTGAAATACATGACTGATGGGATGATGCTACGTGAGTTCCTTAGCGAACCAGATTTGGCTGCTTACAAGTAACCTTATATAACTGTAATGTTCATAAGTGAGAATGTTGAAATTAATTTCTTTACTTTGTTGTTATTGCAGCGTTATTATGGTGGATGAAGCTCACGAGAGGACACTACACACAGACATTTTGTTTGGTTTAGTGAAAGATATTGCAAGATTTCGCCCTGATCTCAAACTGTTAATTTCTAGTGCCAGCTTAGATGCGGAGAAATTCTCTGATGTGATTATTATTGAATTACAGTAATCCATCTGTTTTTAAATTTTAATTTTTTTGTGATTGTTTTTGTAGTTTTTTGACGATGCTCCCATTTTTCGTATTCCAGGTAGAAGATTTCCAGTTGACATTTATTACACTAAGGTACATCAAATTTTCTAGTTCAGAAACTAAATGCGACTTTTAACAGCAAAATGCATTTAGTAATACTGCCAATATATTTTTTCTTGAAATTTATTTTTGCTTTTTTTTTTTTTAAATATTCTGTTATAATTTGTTGATTATTTAGGCCCCAGAAGCTGACTACATTGATGCCTGTGTAACCTCAATTCTTCAGATCCACGTAACCCAGCCATTAGGCGACGTTCTTGTTTTTTTAACTGGGCAAGAGGAAATTGAGACCTGTGAAGAATTATTGAAGGTAAGTTAAATATTTTATTAAATAATAAATTTATTATCAATGATAATTTATTTTTACATAGGAACGAACTCGTAAACTTGGAACAAAAATTCGTGAGTTGGTAATTTTGCCGATTTATGCGAATCTTCCATCAGATATGCAAGCAAAAATATTCGAACCTACACCACCAAATGCTAGAAAAGTTGTTTTAGCTACCAACATTGCTGAAACGTCTTTAACTATTGATGGAATTATCTATGTTATTGACCCTGGATTTTGTAAACAAAATAGCTATAATGCTAAATCGGGAATGGAATCTTTAGTTGTGACACCGATCTCTAAAGCATCGGCTATTCAAAGGGCTGGCAGAGCTGGTCGAGTAGCTGCTGGCAAATGTTTTCGTCTTTACACAGCATGGGCTTACAAACACGAGTTAGAAGAAAATACAATCCCTGAAATACAGAGAGTCAATTTAGGAAATGCGGTTCTGCTGTTAAAATCGTTAGGAATCAACGATCTCATTAACTTCGATTTTCTAGACCCTCCTCCTCACGAAACACTGGTAAATATAAAATTAAGTTTGTTAAGTTGTTAAAGTTCATCAAAAGTTAGCTTACTGTCTTATTTTAGGTGCTAGCGCTAGAACAGTTGTATGCATTGGGAGCCCTAAATCACAAAGGAGAATTGACGAAACTTGGACGACGAATGGCTGAACTTCCAGTTGATCCAATGATGAGTAAAATGATTTTGGCGTCTGAAAAGTATAAATGCTCGGAAGAGATATTAACAATAGCTGCTATGTTATCTGTGAACAACTCAATATTTTATCGACCCAAAGACAAAGTTGTTCACGCTGATACAGCTAGAAAAGCGTTTTTTACTGTTGGTGGTGATCACCTGACGCTTCTCAGTGTATACAATCAGGTATTACTTCTGTGAATGTTTTTCGCATTGGTTTTATTTGTTAACTAAATCATTTGTTTTTCTGGTAGTGGGCTGAAACGGACTTTTCGCAACAATGGTGCTACGAAAATTTCATACAGCCAAGATCCCTAAAGCGGGCGAGAGACGTGAGAGATCAGTTGGAAGGTTTGATGGAAAGAATTGAAGTAGATTTAGTTTCAAATCCCTCCGATGCAATTGGAATTCGCAAGGTAAGTTCTTTTATTATTTAAACAGAGTCGTACTTTAAAGCATAATATTAGGTCACGCAAAGTAACTATAGAAAGTATTAAAAGAAAACAAAATTTTAAGTTATTTTACTTTTTTTTGGTGATTTTAGGCCATAACGGCGGGTTACTTCTACCATACAGCTCGTATGGATAAAAGCGGCCAATACAAGACAGTAAAACATAACCAACAGGTTATGATCCATCCAAACAGTGCTCTATTCGAAGAACTGCCTCGTTGGTTAATTTATTTTGAACTAGTTTTTACAACCAAGGAGTTCATGCGGCAGGTGAATAACTAATATTGTCATGATCGTTTTTAATGTTTATTTTTTTGAACTTTTTATTTTGTTTTTAACGTTTAGGTAATCGAAATTGAGAACAGTTGGCTTTTAGAAGTGGCACCTCATTACTACAAGTCTAAAGAGTTAGAAGATGGAGCCACGAAAAAGATGCCAAAGAACACTGGCAAATCAGCAGCTGAACTTGGATGAGTTGTTTTAAATTCTGAAGAACTACAATTATGAAAAATTATTTAAATTCGCAACTTACCTCGTCAGCATGAACAACGAAATTGTAAAGCAAAAAATATTTTTTACGAAATCAGTATTTGTCTGAAAAGTAAGTGTAAATATTAAGATAAAAACTGAATAAACTAAGTTGTCTTTTTAGAGCTGTTTTTTTTGTCCGATGATTTACAAACGAAAATACACCATCAACAATATAGTACTAAATAATAATTGTCATCCTGCAGGCTGTTAACATGTCAACATTCGTCGAACTAAGGTAATTTCTAATTAAATTATTTATAAAATCCGATGCAAATATTGTTGATTTATTATAAAGTGATTAATATGCACAATAGCTTTTGAAGAGCAGTTCTCATGCTTACATGTGATTTTAAAAATCTTTAGCCTTCATTATATTGGATGTGATTCGGAGTTACTGTGCTAGATAAAACTTTTACTGCATTATTTGAGTTTAAAAGAGAAAAGTTGGCACTGAAAATGGTAACATCAATTTAAATGCTTCACTACTATAACAAAGGTGTATGAGTGATGCTCGTACAATACGGTAAATGTACGTGATGAGACACTAAGCTCATGATCGTAAGCTCAGAGCCAAACTCGTAGTTTAAAGTTTACAACTTACAAGATTAGTGCTAGGTTTTTGTATCAAATAATCTAATAAGTGTTCAAAGTGTTGATAATTTTAAAGATTTTTTGATTTAAGTCGACATTGTCAGTACATCTCAATTACCGGTAAAGGATAATAAAGTGGAACTTTAAAATATACTAATTTGGTTCGTGTGGTTGTGGCTAAAAAGAAGTTTAAGAAAGAGGAATTTCACCGTTATTTCGGATTTTTGTAAGAAACACAAGTTATAATATTGAGAAAACTAAAATATTTGAATTTAAACATCACAAGTTTTCATTTTTATTTAAACGTGACTGAAGGGTAATTTGTGAAAGTTATACGTTTCGAATTACATTATACTCGACGTCTTAAATACAGTAGTTAAAATCCATTGTTTGGATTCAGTTGTAATGTAAAGGTTGTTTACTATGCATGTTGTTTAACTGCAGATGAAAAGCGTGGAAAGTTTATTGAAAATGAGGAAAGTAGCAGTGCCAGTGGTAATACTGTATCTTAAAGTACCAATATATGCATGCAGACTTAGTAACAGTTACAGTGTCGATTGTTACTGTGATTATTCATTGAATTATGTTGACATGAATAAACTTAGAAAACAAGTCACAAGTCAATGCAACCATTTAACTCAGTTAAAAATGATTTCAATCGTTACAAATGTATGAACTATGGTTCAAATGAACATTTGCGGATTGCAAGCGCAAACCATTTGTGTTTTTGATTATATTAAGACATTGATAAAATCTAGCATTTATTTAAATTTGGATATTTTTTGTAATATATGTCAACTTAAGAGCTAAAACCCTTAAAATTTAAAGACGAAATAGAGGAATCAGTCATAGAAAGTTTGAATTTGAAGTCATTGAAAGATAAAATTATAGGATTACAATTATTATTACCAGAATTGGAGTATTCCTTGATATCATAATCGAATACTGTATTAAAATTATAACCAATTTGAATTCTAATGAAATTAGAGTAGAAATGAACCTGAAAGTTACTATAGGAACTTAAACGAATATGGCATTCTTGCAATTACACACCATTGTAAAAATATACAGTACTTGATATTGTAATATGCTCGCTATTGCTTTAGATGTAAATTTAACTGTAGATGCCATTTTAAGAAATAAAGAAAAATAAAAGCAACAATTAAAAATAAAAGGAATAAATAAAAGAAAAAGTAATAAAGAAAAATTAAAGTAACATATAAAAATAAATACAATAAATTAAAATAATAAATAAAAATTGAAGTAACAAGTAAAATTAAAAATATCGAGTAAAAGGAAAGGCAACCAAACAAACTAAAAGCAAACAAAGAAAAGAAAAGCAAATAAACAGTTACTTTGAAGCTTTTACCTATAACATCCCAATCTGCAAACAGAAACGAAGCAGTTTAAATATGTGATTGAACAGTTAATTACATTGCAATAAATTTTACCATTAAAATTTACGTTAAGGTTAACTTCATGACTATCGCAGATTTTCACCATCTTCATAATTGAATCTTTTAATCGTAAAAGCGAAGATTCCATTTGACTGATTTCTGCATTTCTATTTATATATTCTGATGTAGTTTTTTGCTTTTGAACAGCACTAGCCAACAAAGCTCCAGCTATCATCTATTAAATTCGTTTACTAAAATTTAATTCTATTACAAAAAGAGGCTACTTACTGCACTTCCTGTGACCAAAAAGCCAAGTATTTTATCTGCTTCTGAATTAGGCAAAACGTTTCTTGGAATGATCATGGCTGCGTTATTTATTATGATGTTTTCAATAGGGGTACACTTGCATTCTGATAATTATGTTTAATAAAAAATTGTTAGCAAAAAAAAATTACCATCGTACAGCTTCAATTTTTACCTTTGATTTGTGCATGGATTTTGTTCAATTGCGATTTGCATTTCTCAATTTCTTTCATGGATAAAGCAATTTTGGCAGTCAACATATTAAATTTGAATTCTATTAGATTAATAACACCACGATTTTTTTTTGATTTGTTGAAACAATGCTCATTTTCTTTGCAGACCAAAACGTCACCAATAAGGTTTTCAATTTCATCTACATCGTGACTAGTTTTGTCATTTCGAACTTCAATGCATTTTAAAAATATTTCCATCTGTTTCAATTCTCGGTGACATGATTGTAACTTGTTAAAGTTAATTAATTCTTCTCTAAATACTTTTGCGTTGTAAATAGTACCTCTGGCTGCAGTCTGTGCTCCTAATTCCGCTAAGATGCTTTCAATATTCTGTTTTATCACGGGCTCATTCATTAAGTATTTAAAAAAATCCAACAGTTTTATGATTCTGTTATTAATTTCTGAAGTCATTTTTGTTTAATTTCTAAAGTCAAAGTGAAACAAAAGTAATTTAAAGATGATTGATTTCAATGTACTTTGAAAAAATGCGCAGTTTAGATTACAAAATAAATTACATTACGGTGATTACAATGACAGATAACACAAAACAGATATCCCGTTTATCAGGTAATAACTTATAAAGCAAAAAACACTATAAAATACAAAATCGAAATTAATTTGTTACTTTCAGTATTCTTTTGAAAATTTATTAAATAAAAATTTATACACATCCTGTCATCTGTAATTAAATCAATGTTACTAAACAATTACAGCTATTTAACAAATAAACTGTTTCTCATCTCATACAAGATTATGAAATTTTTTGCCAAATTTAAAAATTTACCGAGACTATATTTTTATTTTATAAATTTTAACAAAATATTGTTTACAAAACATTTTGATTTAACACCTGGTAAAAAAGTTGTTTTTCTGGAAGTTCTTTATAAATTATTAAAAAAATACAATTTTTTTCACGAAATGAGTACAAATGAATGTTAACTATTATTTTATAGTAGTTGGCCAATAACATCATTTTAAACAAAAGATGAATTTTTCCTTGTTTAATAATTCAAGGTAAATAAGAACAATAACCTAGCATTTATTAGTTGCCAACTTCTATAATATACATTATTAATACAAGCTATAGTATTTTTTCCTCCCATGTTTTATCTTTTGTTTTATTGTTAATTTGTTAAAGTGGGGAGGAATTGATTTATAATTGAGGATGTAAATAAGTCAACAGCTTTCTCATGTAAATTCATTTTTTTTCTGAAAATAACACGTAAATAGTATTGAAGGACAAAATGCGAACTCATGTGCTTTCCTGAGTCTCTCATTGGTTAGACTTAATGACTGGTTTAGTGATTTCATTAATGAATAAAAAAAAACTTGGTGAACTTAAGACTTAGAAAGAACTAATAAGCGGATTTTGTGTTTACTTCTAACATAAACAACGTTCCGAATAAATAGCTTTTCAATCAATATAACTTTTTAAATTTATTAAATCAAGAATGATAATGGCTTAGGTGGTAACAACACGATGACTTTCTATTTGTTTTATTAAAATCGGGTTGTGCGCAAAATTTTTCATCATTTAAATATTAAAATTTGTGTTACTTAAATACTCGAAGTAGCTAGTGAATTGAATTATTTTCGATATCCGTTTTTTATCTCTACATCCCAGGTACATTATTAACCGTAAGTTGGTTTTTTATTTTGTCATAAATGATGTATCATTGCAATTGTCAGTGAAGGCTATAACATGGTAATATATATTTAATACAGTAATGATTTTAATTAGATTATGAATAATATTTATTCGTATTAAGTTAATCAATTTTAAATATTTAAAATAATTCGATTTAATCGGTTAATAATTTATTATTAGTGTCATTTATGCGTAAATTACTTAGAGTACAGGTGCATATACAGTGTAAAAAATGAAGTAACATTTTATTAGATATTTAGGGAATTGCTTAGTTTTAATATTACTTACTGTACTGTCGCATTTATTGATCAATATTTAATTTTATGTCAAGAAATGAATGAACTTGATCTATCTGTTTTGCAATGAAAATAAGTATTATTCTAAGAATTAAATTTAAGATTAAGTATATTATACTTGTAAATACAAGTACAATGATCTGTCCTTGATTTGTTTAAGTTAGAATTCGTAAAATAGAGTCAACTGATAACCCAGTTACTGTAACGTAACAATCCGATAATTTAAGTTCAGTATTAATGAGTTGCTGGACGTTGCCCATTTGACATTAAAGCCAATATATCAAAATACAGAGTGTTAAAATTTAAAAAAAAAAAACAGTGCCAAATAATTACAGCATTCTAACATAATAAGCGAGAAAATAAATTATAATACTATAAATTTTATCAATATTGAAATTGCAGTTACAGAAAATGACTTTATTATTTCATTTGAGACATTGAATATTATAAATTTTAATAGCTTTAGTATAGTTCTCAGACTGAAAAACTTAAAATTGACACTTATAATAGTATTCTGTAGTTGTATTTTAATAAACTAAATATGTCACTTTGAAAGGTCGTCTTAGGAAATTTAAGAACATCATATACCGATTTTGGTATTTTTGGATGAGCAGTAGTTTATGGGCTCAATTTCACCAACATGCCAAGCCATGCAAATTTTCTACTAAATTTGGTTATTCCCTGTATGTAATCAATACCATAGCTATCACTGACCTGTTTAAAATAATATCAGTTTCAGTTACTAGTATGATCGAATCATTAATACTTTATTGCATGTCTCCAAAAGCTCATGTGGTGTTTACATTCTATGTGGAAAGATCCAGTAATTTGAGTTTACGTATATACAGAAGCAACAACACCAACAACAAAAAAAGATCTATTCAAAATGGCCAGCAATTTGGAAGTGTGGGATTATGTGACTTTAGTTTTTGTGGTTCTACTCTCTAGTGTCATAGGACTTTACCACATATACACGACTAGAAAATCTATAGCGACCAAGGAGTTTTTGATAACAAATACTACTATTGGAATATGGCCACTACTACTTTCAGTTGTGGCAACTGTAATGTCTGGTGTCGGTCTTTTGGGTGTACCGGTTGAGACTTACGTCAATGGTCTCAGTTTTCTGCCATACATTTTAATAACACCGCTGTCAGCCATTCCAGGAGCTTATATCTACTTGCCTGTGTTTTTTAAGTTGCAAAAGGATTCAATATTTGAGGTTAACTAGACAATAAAATATTTTGAAATTTAATTTTTAAAATGTCATTTAATTTAATTTTAATTGCAGTATTTGGAATTGAGATATTGCAAAGCAGTTAGAACAGCAACATCGGTTGTGTTGACTATTCAAACGGTATTTTCACATAGTTTATTTTAATACTTAAAATTTAATTGGTTGAACTATGAATGAAATATTTTATAGGTTTTGTACACAGCCATCGTTATATACGCTCCATCATTAGCAATTACTCAAGGTAAACACAGCTCTGATCTCTAGCAATTTTGTTTTATTTATTTAAAAATTTTTGTTATAATTACAGCCACTGGTCTTCATTTTTGGGGGTCGGTTGCATCAATTGGAATCGTTTGTACTATCTACACATCAATGGGCGGATTGAAAGCAGTTGTCTGGGCTGATGTGACGCAGCTTTTAGTAATGGCATTAGTTCTTTTTGTCATTATGATTAAAGGTACGATGGACATTGGAGGTCTATCATCATTATGGGAAAGGCTAGTTGATGGTCAAAAATCAAATATATTCATGTAAGATCTTGATACTTAATATCACTTACCACGTGTTAAATAATCATGATAATATCTTGTAGTTGGGAACCCAGTCCAAATCAACAGTATTCATTTTGGACCTTCTTAATTGGTGCTCCAATTTATTTTATTAATGGCATTATAATCAATCAGGCGCTGGTACAGCGATACCTATCAAATAAGACTCTACAAAATGCAAAATCGTAAAAAATAAGGTTTTTTTAAAAAATGTTTTTGGAATTTAAAGTCATACAATTTCAGGTCTTTATTTGGAGGAGCAATTGGCATCTCGATATCTCTATTAATGATAATTTATTGTGGATTACTTATCATTGCGAAATATTATGATTGCGACCCATTACGTAGTGGACAGATAAAAACAAATAATCAAGTAACATGTATAATATATTGTAACGATATTTAAAAATAACAATTTTGTTATGTTTTCAAATTAGTTGATGCCACTATTTGCCATAGAAACACTGTCTTTTGCTCATGGACTAAAAGGAATATTCATTGCAGGTTTACTATGCGCTACTTTAAGGTAATGTACAGCAAATTTTGTCTAATGTTGCAATTGAGAAATATTTTAACACTTATTTTTATTATAATAGCACAATGTCATCAACATTAAACTCATTAACAGCAGTAACGATATCTGATTACATTAAACCACTTTACCCAAAGTTGTCAGAAAAATGGTCAATGATTTTATCAAAGATTTTACGTAGGCATTGCATTTTTAGTTAATTGTAAACACATTGTAATTTTTACTATAAAATAAGTATTGTAAATTAATTTTCAGCTGCCTTCTATGGAACAATTTGCATTGCCTTCGTGGCGATCATATCATATATGGATGCAGCAATTATGAAGGTAACATTCTTACTAATTTGTTTTATTGTACGTATGCATTACCTTTAAATTATTTTTAACAATTGGCCAGATATTGTTTAGTATAGTAAGCCTTACTGGAGGTCCAATCGTAGTGGCATATACAGTAGGAATGCTTTTACCCTGGGTGAACACAAAGGTACTGTTCCTTTTTAAAGTTTTAAAGTTCTAAGAAGTCATCAATAAATTGTATTTCTAATTAATATAAGCTACAATTCAAACTAAAGTTTATTTGCAAATTAATGCAATAGGGAGTTGTGGTTGGAATGATTGCTTCATTGATTCTTCCGTGGTGGGCATGGATTGGTAGTATGATAACTCCACCGGTTTTTTCACAAGGGACATTAAGAGTTGATGGATGTTCAAATGGCACATTGATAGCAACAGCAAGTAATGCAACAATTGACACGTACGTTTACAATTGCGTGGTAGATATGGCAAGCACTACAACAGTTTCTTGAATATTTTAGCCATTACATTGGGTTTTTAAAGACTCTGTTACTATTAATTATATATTAATGTGTTTTATTATAATAGGAGTTTTTTGGCACAATTCTATTCGGTATCATCACTGTGGTACTCTAGTTGGAGTTTAGCTGTTGGGATAGTTGTATCGTTGATTGCTAACAAAATCATTGGTAAATTATAAACCTAGCTGTGTTTGTGAAAATCACATTATTCACATCTGCTATTTAATTATAGGATTCCAAAATCCAAGCAAAATGGATCCAGATCTATACGTACCATTTGTAAAGCGTTTTATAAAACCATGTGGCACCAATACTTTACCATCAAATAACCACGAGCAAAGTATATATAAAAAAGAAAAAATGTTAATATAATTAAATCGATTTTAATTTTACAGAAAATGGAAAAGTCAAATTAGCAACAAACGATTTAACGAATACAACAGAGTTAACCACAACGCGTTTTTGACATTTAAGTTATAACATCCATAAATCTTCATTTATAAATTAATATACCAAAACAATTCATTTGTAAAAATCGATAGATACTTGTAAATTAGTGACAATGATCAATACTTTATAGGTTTGGTAAACGCTAAAGTCACATGAGGTCAAGTCTAATGTAAGTATACATTTATTTAAAGCAAAAAATACATTTTTTGTAGATTCTTTCTTGTTGTATTTTAGTAATGCGCAATAACTACCTTCATTAAGAAAATCAAGATAATTATGAAATTTATCAATAGTATTTTTTAAAAAAAAAATTTTTTTTGATTGATGCACTTTTAGTTTATAAATAAATGGTTTTTTTTTTTAATATTAATAATAATATTTTTAAGATTAAATTATCATACATAATCTAAAATTAATTGGAAAATTAAATTGAATCAAATTCTATTATTGATTATAATTAATTGTGTAACTGAAAGATGGCAGCACTCAATTAGAAATCACCAGTTGAAGGACTACTGCACATGCGTACTTGTTAAGTAATTCCTGATAAAAATAATAGAAAACCGAACTTACATTTATTGCGTAATTCAGTGTCGTAGGGTCGAGATATGGAGAGACCCAAACCACGCTACAAAGTAAAATGGGCTACGAAATATTTTGCTGGGGTAAGTATTTTTAATTAAATTTTATCGTAGTTTTCATAAATTGAAACGTTTCGTTTGATAAGTCAACATTTAGAAGATGTTTACCATACTTCAGGAAATTGATGTAACCGAATAAGCCTAAGTCATTTGAGTGATGCTCAATACTGTTAAGTTATTTGAGATTAAACGGTTTTTTTAATAATATTTTTATTGAAATCGTTATTAAAAACCAAATATCTGTTATCAAATTAGAATATATCATATAATTGTACATACATTTAAACAAATCTATAAATATTCGTTTACCGGTACTTACTGTGTTGCGCGAAGTCCATTGTCTCATCGCAACCACGCTCTTCCTAGTCATTTAATGTAACTGTCTACCATTGTGCATAAATTTAACGGTACCAGTACATTATATTGTAAACATTCCTGTGAAATACAGTACTTATTTAATAGTGACTGTATGCACAGAATATTATTTAAAATATCGTTTGAAGTTGCATTAGTTTGACAAATGATGAAAGCGCACCTATGTTTACGTCTTTATAATTTAGTTTTATTGACCGTCAAAGATTTTGATTAAATTAACGATTTTAATTTTCAATTATTATTTCATTGTGAATTATAGACTAAATCTGTTGAGATAGCTTTGTCTTGTTAACTAAAATTAATATATATTCAAATTATTTAATGCTTTCTTTGGATATAAAGTACGCCACTGTATCGATATTAGTTTTCTTTATCAAAGAATTTACGGGTTATATCAATATATTTGTTTTTAAATTTGTATTAATTTATTGTAAATTTTAGATTTTCAATGAAGCAATGGACTATCAGAAGTGAGAATGAGGTAAGACTTTTCTAAATCTTTTTATGTTAATAATTTCAATTCTATATTTTTCATTATCTGAACTACAAGACTGAGCTTTTCCTTTTTCATTGGATTACTAGATTTTTCTCATTTTTCTTCACACAAAACTTGAATAAACGTTTTATTGAATAGTTTGAATTTATTATTTTACGAAATATTTAATTGTTACCTATCTCCTCAGTTTGCTTTTTCACCGGTTTTTATTTTGATATTTTAATTTGTTCTTTAAAAATATTAAAATCGATAAGTGTAATCGCTATAATTTTTATACAGTTAAAACTTGTATTAACACTGATATAGATATTGAAATCGTTGGAGTTTTCTATAACTATATTAAAAATTTAAAATAATTTTTTCGGAGCCTAGGAGCAATTTTATTTAAATCAAATATTAATTACAAATACTGCTGTTAATTTTTTTATTGTAAATATGAACTTCAGGCTGTACATAGTCAAATGTTTGTGCTTGTCGATTTGAATGATTCTTTAATTTGATTTATAAGTTTTTTTAAAATTTACTTATGCTAATTTAAAAATATTGACTGGGAATTTATTATGCATACCACTTTTTGTTTATCATAATATTTGATAAGATCAATGTCTGTTAATTATCGTCGGATTATAAACAATTTTTTTTACCTTTTTTCTTTTTACGCTTTATATAGACTTTTTTATATTTTATTATAAAAGTTTATTCTATATTACAAAAGATGGATTTTATTAATGTTAAATGTTGATGAACGATTAAATGTAAAAATTTGGTTTAATATTCTTAAAATATTCTATTGAATACCATTGGGTTAAATTTAACATATTGCAACTTTAAATTTGTTATATGCGATTTAAAATGTTATTAAGACAAGCACTTAAAAATTAATTTTGTTTAAAAACGAAGTTGTATTTTTATTTTAATTATAATGATCTGTTCCTTAATTTTCCATTTTAAATTACATTAAATTGACAAATTTAGCTCATGTGAAACATTTTCTATAACACTTGCTATGTTTTTTTCCCCTCTGATTATTTCGGATCTTTGTAAAGTACTTACTAGTGGTTTTCTCCCACTAATGTTTTTTTTAAATATATATTTTAGTTGCGGTGTTGGATAAGACCGAAAACATTTCATTATTGATGAACATCTTCAAATTTTCTTAATTATTGGTAAGTGAATAGGATTTTTTTAAAGAAAATATCTTGCATTAGAGACATCTTATGCTTTAATTATTAGCAACTTTTTGCAATGGATTATAAATTTTATTACTACAGTATTGATGAACGTTATGAATAGTTTAGTGACTATAATAAATTGTTAATATTAATTTTTCTTGTTTGTAACGGTCAATTATTTTCCAAATATTTTTAATAGCGTCTTCCTCCAACGTATCTTAACACATCTCTTACGAATCTTGTCCCAGACTTGTCCTTTTGGGCAATCGGTTACAAAATGGAAATAAGATCCCGGTAAAACAATGTTGTAGTCAATTTCTGATGTATTTATCAGCATAATTGAAGTTGCTATTAAAATAGCAATCAATACGGCGACAATTCGCATCCTCATATTTTCTGAAAAAAAATATTAAAGCTTTAAAAGCGATAAATAAGTTAGGAATTATTAAACCAAAGTAGTAGTACAATAATATATAAACAATAATCGATTAAAACGTTTCTAAATATTGGCTAAAAATGGATAAAATGTTACCTGTTCACCAGCAACTTATTCTAAAAAAGTTTTAGTTTTGTTTCTTTCAGCAATTATGAAGCCAAGTCTTAGTAAGAAAGATTTATTTGGGTTGTAACATGTAAGAACTGCTGCAAACTCTTACTTTAAACTTTTAATTTGATTTATTAATTGCTGCATTTCGTCGTAATTTATATCAAGGAATTGCATAGTTCCGCTATCCTTGATTACGAATTGGTGTTAGTCATTTGCAGAAATTAAACATTTTCCTGCTGTAAGTTATCCATAGCGGATAAAGTTTGACCTTTAAATATCAATTTGCTGTATATTAATTAAATTTTTTTCTCTTTAAAATCAAATTATTTGAAAGCTTCTAGATTGGTCACAATTATATGAAAATTGTAATCATCTCCAGGTAAAGCTAAACAAACTTAATACAGTTATATTGAGACATCATACTAATGAATAATTATTTAAAATAAACTTGGATATAGAAAATCGACAACAATAATGTTAATAGATTTTAAATTTTTAACGTTTTAATACATTTTTAAGAGTTAGACAAGTTACTACATTTAAATGCAACTACTACTAAAGATAACTAGAAATGGTGCATATTAGAAACATGAATACATTAAATTTGTTTTTAGAGTTTAAAAGTTAAATATATCGTTGAATTCAAATTGTTACAACACTAATTGTGTAAACGTTCACTTTTTATTTTTAGTACTTAGAATTGAAAAATCAATATATTGATTACTTCATTTCTCTTAATATTACAGCATAAGTAATAGCAGTTCCAGCAACCTATTAAAAAACGTCATTTATATCAATGTTAAATTTACACACAAATATTTTTAGTTTACTGAAAATATAAAGGCTTTTCGCACTGGTGCAAATCCCCCGTAGCTCAACTCCCAGTGATCTGAGTAGCTTCTTATATTTAAATACATGATATAAAAGATGTGTTCTGGATGACAAGTTTTCAAGTCCTTTAATGGTGATAACTTTGAGTTGTAGGTCAGCAATAATTTTACCTATCAAAAATATTTATTTTGGTTCACATTCAAATTGAAAACGAAATTTTGAAAAACTTACTTTATCATTCAGTGATGAACTGTAAAGGTTTTTCGTGGCAAAAAATATAATTTCTATAGCAGACATTAAAATAAAGTGAACATATCCATTACAGGTAAACGCAGTAGCTGCTCTGGTAAATAAAATAACAGTTGCTAGTTCAAAGATCAGCGAAAACATCAAAAAATTGGAATAAATGATTGTCAGGTGCTCCAAAAGATCAGTAACAGTCTGATGTCTTAACTGATAGTCTCCCAGACTTTTAATAAAATTTTCACTACTTGAGCTATTGTCTTCAGTTAAAAAGCAGTCGGTAAATTCGCTGACAACCTGACTTAAAAATGCCAATAAAAAAGTGAAGGCAACGCAGCAAGATAAAACCAAAACAACCCATAAAGTTTTAAAACATTTCCAAACATAAGTACAAATTTCGTTTTTAATTAAACTAACTTCAACTTCAGAATTATAGCTCACTGTAATAGCAATGCAGATTAAAGTAAAAAGAGTAACTAAACATACAAATTTTCTTGATTTGGTTTTGAATTTTTGAAGAATAATTAAATCGTGATTTACTGCGTGAAAACGCAGAGTTGTTGCCATTCGCTGCAAATGTAATTGTATCTTGTTAAAGCTGAAACATATGCAGATGTATTGCGTTGTAATTGCCAATTGAAAAATAGCAAAAGTGACAGAAATACATGTCATTTCTACTGCGACTTGGTGGAACATTTGTACTGATGTATACAGCTGAAAGGCCGTTTCGAAAAGTATTATCAGCGTAGTTAGCAATGCCAAAATAATGATTAAGTAGTTTCGGCTTTTTTTGATCAAGCTGAAGTTAAAGCCGTAAAATTTAAACAGGGTTTCAACTGGACCAAATCCCATGTCGATGAAAAGTGAGCCTGTAGCTGACTCTAATTTTTCTTCATTGTCAGTTTTCTCAGCAGTGTAGAGATATGAATTGTTGAGGGAATCAGATGGGAACAACTGGCTTCTTAAAGTTAGCTTCATTTTGAAAAGAAATATAAAATAGAATATTGTATGCGACTCATATTTATATCATTTATATTTTAAGTGAAAATTTCGCTTTAGAAATTACTTTTAAAACGCTGTCATTATGGCAATCAAGTACAGTATTTACCGACAACAAAAAGTTGCGCAAATACAAAGCACTTTGAGTTTCTTATTCCTGTTATTTGGATAATTTAAAGTTCTTTCAAGTTAAGTGCGGTATTGTTGGTAAAATAGTTAACTTTGAAGTAGGTAAACAATACTACCTCGTTGGCAGTACAATTATTTTAAACTGTTTTCTGAAACTATTGTATCTATTATGAATTTCTTTTATTATTTGATTAACTACACATATAGTTTAAGGTGAGTTGTAAGGTTCCATGGTGTAATGGTTAGCACTCTGGACTCTGAATCCAGCGATCCGAGTTCAAATCTCGGTGGAACCTTAATTTGTTTTTTATTTTTGTTTTCGAATTTGTATAGTCCACCAGATGATGCTGGTTGGCAAGTTATTGATCCTGATTTAAAGCAGTTTCAAAACATTGTCAAAGCGGCTTAGACGTTTTCTTAATTTTAAACGTTGTTGAATTTTTTTTTTCACAGATTGCTACTGTGATCAACTTTAACCATCTGCTTGACAATCATGATGCAATTATGGATGATTACGGCAGTTTTTCTAATCATTTATTTTCCACTAAACGTTAAATCTTTTTATCAACCTGACTATATTCAACTCAATGAAGCTGTGGATAATGTGCTAAATGGACAAGATAATATTGTAAGTGTATTTTTTAAAAACAAAATTAATTTACGATTGCCTAAAACTTTCTGTGTAAATCAGGGTTTTGAATGGACGTCGATTGCGACATCGATTGAACAAAGACTAAAGTCCGAGTTAGACTTTTTGCATGGCACAAATGTCCCAGGTTTTGGTTTCTCTGGATTTAACCGACTTAATGATTTAAATTTAAATCACGAGTTTTCTTCAGACTATGTTGCTGATCCTCGTAAGTAATGTAACTTTTTAGTTTACATTTTTATGTATAAATTAATTCTTTAATGTTAATATTTAGTTGGTGTGAACCATGTACAGGAGCTGTTAGCGAAGAAATTTAACGACAGCATCATTGACATTGACTTCATCCTTAACGACGATGGCCAAAGTTACATTTTATTAACATTCAACCAATCCATCGCATTGTGCTCCGAATTAAGCACAAAATTTAATATCCGTCATCGTTTTTATTTTGAAACCCGTTTGCTGGCATCGTCAGTATTAATCATAAACGGTGAAGTACACACATTTTCATTGAGCACAACAAATGAAATTAGGATCATGAATTTCAATACGACACTGAATAAATTGGTAATGTTTTTATAATTTGATTTAACAGTTTCTTTTACTACAAGTTTTTGGTATTAGGAAATGGTGTCTGTCCTTAAACCAGACGCTGTTGGCTATCAATTATACAGCTTTAAAGTTCCAGTAACTAGAAGTTGGATGTTAGCTGTGGTTAGTACAAACATCGTGTCCATCTACAACGTTGAAACGTCCAATGGTCGATTAGACATTGACTTGTGTGATCACCTAATGGGATCAGCTATCAGTGGTATCGCTGCTTTTTCAATTAACGCTGACTTGTACTTAGGAGTAACCAGTAAAAACTACTCTCAGTCGCACGTGTGGAAACTAAAACCGATGGATGGTCATTTCACATTTCACCACAGTTTAGCAGTTGAAAATGCCATATCGTTGTCTTATTTTCGGCGTAATTATAATCATTTTCTGTTGGTTGTAAATAGAGATGCTCTATTTATTTACAAATGGGAAGGGAAAAGATTTTATTTGCATCAGCATCTACAAAAGTCGTTACTTAAGAAAGTAATTGTCTTGGACTACCTAGATGATATTTACGGAAACGATGTTATAATTTTGCCACACTGTTTGTCTTACAGTCCGAATGATCGATTTGTCCATAGTTTAAGCGCTGGTAAGCGAATTGGCAATTTAAGAATATTAATCGTTTAATTACAGTTGCGTATAAATCTTTTCTATAGAAACTTTGATAGAATACTTACCAAGTTTTAATAATTGGTTGGCTGCGACATTAAATGGTCAAACAATTTTAGCAATTTGGATGGATAATCGAATGGTCATTTACAAAGTTAGTCTGACTAGAGTGAAGCCTCTCTTGTCTGAGAAAGAAAGAGACTTAAAACAAAAGTTGTCACATTTTACTCAACAAATGGATCTTATGGAAGAGCTCGGTGAGCGAATAAGTGATCAAAAAGTAGATGATAATCGGGTTTTGAATGCTATAAATTGCGGTGAATTAAGTGAGCTAGTGGAAGAAGTTTCGAAACGGACAAATGATCTTCGAAAGAGAATGGATGGTAAAACTTTTGACATTTTAAATTATTCGTTGTTTTACGTTGTAGACTATAACGTATTATAATGATATTGCAGCTGTTGAAATCAAGTGGAGCTGGGTTATGGTATCTGGTAAATTGTCCAGTAATAAGACGAACTTAAATTTCGTAAATGGAATTCATATAAAAAATTGGATGGAAGATGCAATTAAGTACTGTGTTGTGTGTATGCATGGTTTTCATGATTTGTTTTAAGTTTGATTTTATTTGATAATAGAAAAGACGTGAAGAAGAATATTACTGGGTTCAAACGAATTACCGGTGGAGTAACTTTTAAAAACGATTCTAACTTAATTACATGGAATGGAAAACTGTTTCCAAAGGATTACATAGTCACCAATTTACCACAAAACGCCACAGGTAAATGTACTTGGAAAATCTTAAACCAGTTACTTGTATGCATCAACAGGCTTACAATGTTCACTGTTTAGGTTCATCCTGGAAATTTATTTCAAATGTCAACGTTAAAGGAGATGTGGTTATTAAAGGACGGATTAATTCAATCGACATATCATCCGACGTGATTCGTTTGCGCCACGACGCTAAAACTTCACAAAAATTGGCTGGGTTTGTTACATTTGCTGATCAACTGACTTCTATAAACGGTGTTGAAATTGGTGGGCTGGTCAATGGGCATTCATTAGTTGAAATGTCTAAAAATATACGTCGTCTTAACGCTACAGAAACTGTTTTAAGGCAAACTACAGCACTTAGACGCGTAAAAGTCAATGGCGACGTAATCGTTAACAACGTCAATGGAGTTTTATTAAGAGACTTTAAACGTGAAGTTGTTTATAAAGATAAACCAACGTTGATCACTGGTAAAAAAGTTATCCGAGGCCAACTATATGTCAACCAATATCTGAACGTAAAATCCATAAACGGTTTTGAGTTTCCTGGCTCTTTTGTATTGAAAAGCGCTTTAAATGAAAACTATTTTATTGGGCTGAAACGCTTTTCAAAAGGATTAGTCATTAATGGGCAGTTAGATGTTGAAGGGAGTTTATCCAGCATAGATCTGAATAGCTTGTTTCTACTGAACGGTAACCAGCAAATTCTTGGTCACAAAACGTTTAACCATGCAATTTTCAACCACATAAACATCTCTGAAACATTCTTGGACCATAAAACGACTTTTCTCGGTCACTTTAAAGTTATGAACACAATAAACGGCGTTGATGTGGCTAAAATCGACCGTGACATGATTAACCGTGACAATTATTTTAACATGACATTCACAAACAATGTTACTTTTATCAAAAAACAACAGTTAACCAACGCTAAAGTTACTTTAAACGGACAAGTAAACGGGCTTCATGTGGCAACTGATTTTGCCAGATTAGACAAGAGTAACGAAGCCTTGACAAACAAGACGTTTAATGCGCCGGTGACTTTTATCGGCAATATGGCAGTTTACGGAGATATTAATGGGCTTGATTTTAATAACTTTAAAGAAAATTTAGTGCCATTAAACGCTGTTAACCAAGTCATTAAAGGGAAAAAGGCATTCTATGAAGGTTTAACTGTTAATTCGTTAACAATCGAAAGCAATAACGAAGAGAACCGTGTAATATCGGTGAGCGGTCGGCGCATTTCAGCTGTAAAAGTAGCCATGAAAGGCGATGTTTTCGTCAAAGGTTATGTAAATGATAAAAAGTTTGAGGATTTGGCTAATGGACGTGTTACACTTACGACTGCACAAACATTACATTCTGATTTACAAATGGACGCAACATCGTCGTTGGTGAAGTTATTTGTAAACGGTAACGTTAATGGAGTTGATGTTGGATCTCTATGGCGAGATGTTCTTTGGAGAAATGGACATGGAGGACTTCGACAGATTGTAACTGGTCGGAAAACGTTACAAGGGCAAGTTCTTACTCCAGAAGTGTTTACGCATGCTGGAATAAATAATGTTGAACTGCCTAAAATGATACAAAATACTGTATTTGTTCATTATAATCAATACGTAAACGAGCCATCGCTAAAATTCACAAGCATTGAAGTGAAGGGACAGCATGGTTTAATTCTCGATGGAAAACTAAATGGACATAATATTTCTCAAATATTTAGTGAAGTGGTAAACAGAAGACAGTTGAATAGATTTCTGTTTAAAACTGTTAAGACGTTCAACGAGTTGGAAATTGATGGAAGTTTATGGGTCACTGGAAATGTTAATGGTTTAGACGTTAATAAACAACTGCTCAACACGGTTACTAAGCAAAATGTGACAGGTAATTTGCCACTAATTGGAGTTAATTGAATTAAGTGTTTTTTAATGCTGTTTATTTTCATGAAGGAAATCTATCTTTTTGTGGTGGTGTTGTTGCTGCCGATGTTGTTACTGCAGATCATCTAATCAAAATAGTAACAAGACGATTAAAGTTTCTACGATTGGCTGGAAATGTAATTTTGGACAATCTTGAAAGTGGTGGATACATTAATGGAGTCAATGTGATCAAGCAGCTAATTTTAGCAAAACAAAGCGATAACCGTTTGATGAGCGGAAAAATCTTTAGAGGAAATTTGAAGTTTGAACGTGATCTTGATGTCCTTGATAACATTAACGGATACGATTACATTAATCGTTTCAAACAAGTTGTTACAAAGCAACATTCCAATGTAAGAAATATGAACTAAAAATGACCATTTTTGAAGTATGCATGGCGTAATTTTTGTTTTGTTTACCAGGTTTCTTTTGTAGCTGTAAAGGAATTTAGATCTGATGTTGTCGTAAATTCAAAGGTCACTATATCCGATCTTGTACTAAATGGTTACTTGAATGGTAAAAATGTAAATCAAGAAACGGTAATTCAGCAGGGAGTAACGCTAGATGGTACACTCTATGTACATGGGAATATTGACGTTAAAAAGTCGTTAAATTTAGGTACAGTAAATTATTTTAATTATGTTTTTAATTTTCATTTACTGAATTATGTTATAGGTTCTAGTCATTTTGTAAGCATAACCGGTGATTTAACAACAGTAGGTGTAAATGGAGTTGATTTGAAAAATGTTTCCGCTGATACTTTAAATTTAAATGGTAACCAACGTGTAACTGGTCGTAAAGTGTTTTCTGGTAATGTTACTTTTGAAAATGATTGGTGGATGACTTTTCTCAAGAAAGTCACATTTGTAGCTGGGTTAAATGTTACTGATTTCTGCCCCATTATTGTTAATTATTAAAAAAAAAACGTTTAAATTTTTAATTGACATTGTCAAGAAAAACTATCTCCGTTGAATGTACAGAATAATACTAGAAATCTTTTATGAATCTTATTAACAGTTATATATTTAATAAACTTTGGGGAATTTCATTACTAAAGTCGTTAAATAAAATTATTTATTACATAAAATGATCAGTGGTAATTTAGTAAATTTAAAATTCGTGACACATAGTATATCGTTAAACATCAGTTTATAAAAGCCAAGTATACGCTTAGTAGCTATTAACAGATAAATGTATTTAATAGCAGTATTCAAAAAAAAAAAAAAAAACGTTTTTTGATAATAGAGATAGTTGAATTTGTAACGCAAGATCTGATCAGTTGTTATAAATTTGAATCTAATCATTTACAACAAAAATACAATTCAATATTGTACTTGGCGGTTAACCCATTCTAACTAGACTCTAATCGATATACAGTATCTTATTTCACAGTCTAAAGTCAATTTTAAAAGCTATGTTGAAAGAACGCAGATGCAATACTATTTGAAGGTTTTCACAAAACGCATCGAATTACATTAAAGACTAAATAATGGATATCCAAGCAGTTTCCAGTGATCAATTGCACGTTACAGATACCGGTACTTACCGTGTTTACAAGGAAAGATGGCTTATTGTTTTTGTTTACTCTTTACTACAATTTTCAAATGCAGCTGTAAGTATGTTCACATTTATCTTTATATTTGATCATAATGATGTAGGAATACATTTATTAATTTTATTTAAGCTATGGATTAACTTCGCATCAATAGCAAATTTAACGTCTGAATATTTTCAAGTGGATACCAGCGCTGTGAACTGGTTCTCAATGCTCTACTTTGTCACTTTCGCACCTCTTGTATTTTTCTCCATGTGGCTAGTTAAGAAATTTGGTTTTAAAATTGGGGTAAAGGATATTTGTTTTATCTTTTTACGAAATTTACATTTTTATAATTAACAATTTCTATTAGCTGTATGTTGTGTGCATCTTGAACTTGTTAGGTGGTCTTGTACGAGACTTTTCTACATATCCATTTGTAGATGATTCTTCCAGGTATGCCATTGCGATAGCTGGACAAACTATTGCTGCAATTACGATGCCATTTTTAATGACACTTACAACGAAAATTTCGCAGGATTGGTTTGATAAAAGCGAAAGAACAATTTCAACTACTATATGTGCTCAAAGTGTGTAGGGATAATTTTTTACTTAAATAACGAAATTTTAATCAACTTTTGTGTGTAGCTTCACCATTTGGAGCTGCTATTGGAAGTTTGATTCCTCCGTTATTGGTTAAAACGAAGGAAGACCTTCCACTCATGGTATAGTCTGTTATAGCTATGTTAAATAGTTTTAACTCTTCATAATCTAAATTTAGAATCATATTTTCTGTGGACTTGCAATTGTGGCTGGATTGATGGGAGTTTTTTGCCGACACGAAAAGCCGCCTACTCCTCCAAGCAATACTTCTCAACAACTGGAAGAACTAAACTTAAGAAAACCACTTTTAACAGAACTTGGAATTGTATGCTGCAATTGTATTTTGTTAACTCAAAAATATAGTTTTTACATAATTTAATATTACATTATGTCAGGTACTTAAAAACATTCGATTTTTAATTCTTATGTTTGGCAGTGGTGCCATGACTATTGGCATCTCGTCTGCATTTGGTGCCGTTCTTCAGCAAATGCTTTGCTCTTGGGGATACTCTAATGTAAGTTGTAATTAAGTTAAATTAAATATTTGATGTATATTTGTAATATTTTACAGACTACAGTGGGGTTATGCAGTGGCATATTGATAGGAAGTAGTATTCCAGGCTCAGCTTTATTTACTTATTTAGCTGATAAAACGAAGAAGTTTGCTGAAATTATCAAAATAGCCTTCGCTCTTTCAGTTCCATCTTATACTGCATTTATACTGGTACGTTATGAATAGACTGTATATAATTTATACAAAATGTTAAATTTTAGTGTTGGAAATTAGACATTTCTGTTGGACAATATGTTTTGCCTTTATTGTGTGTTTTTATTGGAATATTTGGAGGTGGACTCTTGCCTATTGCTTTAGAAGTGGCTGTTGAAGACACGTATCCTGTGGATGAGTCAATTACAGCTGGTCTCATAGTTTTATCAGGGTAACTTTGCTCTTGACTTCTCTGCAGAATGTAGTGCCCCTCTATTAAATTGGCATTTTTTAGACAAGTTCAAGCGGCTGTTTATGTTCCTTTAATGACATCTTTAAGCAGACCCTTGTCATCCCCTGCTGAACAATCGATGGAAAAATGTTCCATTAATGGCAGTGGAGAAGCTTATGACATGATTTGTAAATTATTTAATTAGATTGATTTTGAAAAACTAATTATTAACGTTTTTTTATTTTTTTAGATTCTGGAATCTTTATGATTGGTATGTGTGCGATTTTTAGTATATCCACAACTGCATTTTACTGGCCGAAATATAAACGAATGGAGGCTGAAAAACTAAAAATAAGTAATAAATGAATTTATTATTAGTAGTTTTAAAATCAGAAATGGATCTAAGTATATAATGGATTTAAAGTGTGAATAGCTTAAGTTATTTTAAAATTGATTTAATTTATGAAGTAAATTTGTATTTAAAATGTAAACAAAACAATCCACAACGCTTAATGTAGCGTATTTTATTTTAAAATAGTGTAATTACTTGATTTAAAGGACAATAGATATGCATTATGTCGTTTTGTTATTGTATATTAACATACAATTAAAGTATTTTGTTTTGGGAGAACTTGTTCATTGCAGTTCGTAACTCGTTACTGTTTATTGCAGTTTGTAACTCGTCTCTATAGATTGGAAGATTTCCAGTTATCAGTGAAAGTATTGTTCAGAACTTGATTACTAGTTAGGTAACTTTAGATGACATAAAGTATCATATGACAAATTAACTTTCAGCCAATAGGGGTCGACTGAAACTAGACAGTGGAAGAATTTTACGGTAATAAACTTCACCGAAATTTACAAACTTGTTCATTGATTTTTGTTTATTTTTTAGAGCTAAATGTAGAAAATGTCAATTGAAAACAACAATAGTATGGTTTTTAATGATGTATATTTAAATCAAACCATTAATTATTTTTGATATGCTAGCTTCTAACAATGGTTCTTTAACAAATGTCCAGGCATCAACTGAACAAACGTTTGCGCTTTACAAAGAAAGATGGATTATTTTGTTTGTTGTGGTACTTTCACAATTTATAGGAGGAATGGTAAGTATTCGAAATTAATAAATTTTATTATTTTGAGTTTTTACAATTCTTTGCGAATTAATTTTAAAATTGAATTGTTATTTTAATTGTGGCATAAATTGGTAATGAGTTTGTTGAAGAGATTTAACAAACTAGTTATTGAAACGTTACATTTTAATTTTAAGAATATGGACATTCTACCCGTATTTTACCTAGTAATTAATTGTTACTCTATGACTTGGACAATATATTTATGATATTTCATTTTACTAGCTTAATTTCAGCTTTGCAACAATAGAAAATATAGCTGGTGAATATTATAAAACAAGTTTGGAATCCATCGGTTGGTTAACAACTGTATTTTTTCTATGTTACGTTATTTTTGGACTGCCTGCTATGTGGATTATGATAAAGTATGGATTAAAACATGTGGTACATGCTATTTTATAATTTGATGTCAAAGATACTGTGCTATTAATTATTATATGGCAACCACTAATATTATTTAATATATTTTAGATTTACATTTCTAGTTTTATGATGGTTTTTGGAGGCCTCATTCGTCTTTGTGGGACTGTTAATTCAATACCTCATCTTTACTTATTTTGGATCACTTTGATTGGCCAGACAATCTCCGCTATTTCGGTTCCTTTTATTCTTTGTACACCAACCGCAGTTGCTCAGTTCTGGTTTCCTGTCAAACACCGAACATTAATCACAACTATTTGCTATATAGGTATGTTTTAATTGGCATGCATTTTATAAAATTGTAGGTTTTGATCTTAATAACTGCATTAGTTTCTCCAGTTGGATGTTGTCTTTCAACTGCTGTAGCACCATACATTGTTACAGAACCTTTAAAAATGCATATAATGGTAATAATAAGTCATTATGTTATTCATTAAATATAAGTACAGGTACTGTATACGATTTATTTATTTTTTATTTCAGAATTTACTTTGTGTGATTCCCTGTATAGCAATGGTAGTGCCAACATTTTTTATTAGAAATTCAAAACCTCCAACACCTCCCAGCTTATCTGCTAACAACAATACTGGCACCGATGCAAATGAATCTTTATTATGCCAAATGAAAATGGTAACTGGAATGGCCATTTCGTGTAATAAAAACTGATTATAAGTCTGATTATACTTTAGATGTTGCGAAATAAGAGTTTTTTACTGTTAATTATCTGTGGTGGTGGAATTTCAGTTGGAACAGTAGCCACATTGTTTGCACTTCTACAACAGATAATTTGTCCTTGGGGATATTCAAACGTAATTTATATTGTGTGCAATTTCAAATAACTTAAGATTGAAATGTGAGCTAAAATGGAAGCATCCAGAATAAATAAATAATCTGTAATTTTACAATCTAATTTAGTGTATATTTAGTATAATTATTATTCTTCTAAAAGAAAAACAATGTAGTTTATTTCTGTTGCATGTTGCAAAGTATTTTATCTCTGCTTTCCGTTTAGTACACCGGTCAATAGTATTTTCACGTATAACTAAATTTTTAGTAACTTTTTTAATTTTCTACAATTTACAGAAGTTTGCAGGTATTTGCTTGGCTATAGGTGTTGGTTCTGGAGTTTTATTATCTCCAGTACTGGCAGCATTATCAGAAAAAACAAAATCAAATATAGAGATCATGATGATATCGATGGCTATAGCAAGTTGTGTTGTTGGGTTATGTATTTGGGTATTAACTAGTTTTATATTGTACTTAACTACGGTAGGTCAATTTTGCAAATTTGATCTATTTTTTTTTTACAGGTTTTTCGTACTTATAACATTGAAATAATAATTACCATTTGTATGAGTGTATATGGAGTTACAACGATAGGTGTGACTGGAATGATAATGGAGCTAAGTGTTGAAACATCTTATCCACACATTAATGAAGGTGTTGCTGGCAATCTTTTGGTACTATTTGGGTATGTGAGTTTAATTTATATTAGTTTAGGGTATGAATTGTGTTACATGAGTTCCAATCTGAAAGATGTAGTCTCATTTTCAAAGATTTTTTTTCAGACAACTACAAGCTGCCGTTTTATCACCAATTGCAAATCTGTTTATTCAACCTTTAAGTAAAGTAAATTTAAAGCATCAAATGTGTACAATAAATGATTCTTCAGGAGTCAATGACATGACATGTAAGTTGTGATTACTGTAGCTTTAAAAAAATAGCTAAATTTAATATAAAAGTGTATTTTTAATGGGTCATAATTTCAACGAAAAGAATCTTGAACAAATATTATAAATACTTGGTCTTTTTTTAACAAATGCAGATTCAGTCATTTTTATTGCGGCTATCAACACACTGGAATGTTTATTGCTATTAGCTTTCTGCCGACCAAAATACAAAAGAAGACAAGCAGAGGAGTCTAAAATAAAAATCCAAATATCACTTTGATCATTCTTAATGAAAATGATCAAAGTATACCATTTTAATTATATTTGTAATTTTAAAGAAAACTATATTATGTTTACACTTTGCTCTTCACTAAATTAATAATAAATCAATCAATCAATGTTACTCTATTTGTAATATTATATGGAATCTTTCCAGCTTTTTAAGAGTGATTGCACGAATAGTTTTACAACAAGGTTAGTTACAGTAAGTTATTACACAATGATGGACGATGCATTAGCCTCTGAAAAATTCATGAGTTTACTTTCATTGTAAAATCTATTGTACATCAGATTGTATAGCAAATTAATAGATATTCATCTAAGCTCACACTTGGTAAGGTGATAACTTTGAAATTTAAAGTGACACATCAAGCTTAGTTTTATCAGTCTTCGATTTAATTTTTCATTTGCATTACCGTACTAAATGTCTATTAAAACTAACGATGGTAAGCGCTTTTATTTAATTTTTTAAATAAAAAAATTCATTAGATATTTGTTAGAAATGTCAACAGCGAGGGCAGGTGTATCGTTACAATTGCAGGAGTCGACAATTCTTGACCAAAATTTTGTGTTGTATAAAGAAAGATGGATCATTTTAACGGTTGTAATACTTGTTCAGTTAATGGAAGGCGCTGTAAGTATAATGCATGAATTTTAGAGATTTTGTTTTTAAAATTTCGACTTCTATTTTGTTTATTTAAGCGAACTTGTAATGCCTTATTTTTTATTTATTTGTTATGCTTTGTCTTGTTAGCTCAATTTCAACTTTGTAACAATAGTAAATATAGCTGCTGAGTATTACGAAACAAGTTTAGAAGCCATTGACTGGTTAACGGCGGTGTATTTCATAACTTATGCCATATTTGGACTACCTGCCATGTGGATAATGAATAAATATGGATTAAAACATGTGGTAAAAGCTTATAAATTCTTATATCTATATATTCAGTACAGTGAAAGTATTTGTTTTCTAAAACTAATTTATCTATTGAAGATTTACATGGCCAGTTTTACCATTGTTATTGGGGGAGCCATTCGTCTTTGTGGAGCAATTAATTCAATACCTCATCAATTCCTGTATTGGTTAACCTTAGCTGGCCAAACAATATCTTCAGTTTCTGTCCCTTTAATATTTTGTGTACCAACTGCCTTTGCTCAGTTATGGTTTCCTGCCAGTCAGCGAGCATTAATTACATCTATTTGCTATGTTTGTATGTCAATTTTTAATTATGATATTGCTATTATTTAACAATTATTATTTTTACTGCATTAGTTTGTACAGTTGGAAGTTGTATTTCAAGTGTGTTAACGCCATACATAGTTACAGAACCATCTAAGATGGATTTAATGGTAACACTGGTTATAATTTATTTATTCTAATACTTCAATGTGCATAATAAATGAATTATTTTTTGTTTTAGAATTATTGTTTTACAATTCCTTGTATAGTAGTTGCAGTGCCAACACTTTTTATAAGAAATTCAAAACCACCAACACCTCCCAGCGCATCTGCTGGAGACATCAGTTTACCACATTTACTTAAACAACTGAAAATAGTAACTAAAACATACTTGATCATCTATTTAGAATATTTTAATGAAAACGAGTTTTTTTATATTAATTTTGAATACAGGTGATTAAAAATAAAAACCTAGTACTCGTTATTATTTGTGGTGGAGGAGTTGCAGTTGGAACAACGTCAACGTTGATGACATTTATACAACAGCTACTTTGTCCCTGGGGATATTCAAATGTTTGTAAAATTTAAGTTAATTTGGCCAATTGTTTCTGTTTGGTAATCATTCTGGTGAAAATTGTTCAGTTTGGTTTTTGAACTTTACGTAAACGCGCCTTTTTTTAATTTGGTTTTTACATAAATGGTAGATATTTGCAGGACTTGTCTGGTTGATATTTTGTGTTTCTGGAATTCTATTATCCCCGGTAATTGCGACGATATCAGAAAAAACTAAATCATATGTTAAAGTCATGATGATTGCTCTAACAATAGCCAGTTTCCTAAATGGATTATTTATTTGGGTATAATTACGTTTTTTTCGAATACTTTAATGTAATTTCACTAATATAATCCGATTTTTTTTGCAGATTTTTCGTATTCCAAATATTGAAATAGCAATCGCCATCTGTAGCTGTATTTATGGGGCAACAACGGTAGGTGTGATAGCGGTTATTATGGAACTAAGTGTTGAAACATCTTATCCAGATATTAATGAAGGTGTTGCAGGAAATTTAGTGATTATGTTTGGGTATGTCTCACTGTATCACTCATTTGGTATTCAGTTTTGCCAAATCTTTTTTGTACTAATTTTTTTTTAATTATTTAAAAAAATTGTGTTCGTTAAAGACAAATTCAAGCTGCCATTTTGGTACCAATTGCAAGCCGGTTTGTGCAACCTTTAAGCAATGAGCATTTAAAGGATCAGACGTGCACGGTGGATGATTCTTCAGGAATCAATGACATGACATGTACGTTTTTGATATTAAACGATATTGTTATTAATGAAATGTAAACACAACTATTCGTAACAGTATAATGTTTATGAACAAATGTTTTTAAACGTATCTACATAACTTATGTATTTTTTTTTACAAACTCAGACTCGGTCGTATTTGTTGTGGTAATCAATACATTGGAATGTCTATTGCTATTAGTGTTTTGCAGACCAAAATACAAAAGAAGACAAACGGAGGAGATCAAAATTAATAATCAAAATCTAACTTTCACTGCAATTTCATAACTAAGTTTATCCGATGCTGCAATAACATTTTCATCTGATAGAAGTTTCAATGAAAAAAATTAAAGTGCTGGCAAAATAAATAATACATAATTATAAGAAATACAAAAACTATTACAATCGCAATATGGTACAAAAATATTTTAAAATTTTATTATACAGTATTTGATGCCAATATGACATATGAATTATTATAACATTGAAATGTCCTAAAACCGTGTTTAATTTTTCAAGTTCCAATACTTAGCTATATAAAAAAAACATCAAAATGTAGTTGAGATTTCAGTCGATTTACTTGAAACTGTATTTTAAGATTTTGTACTATACCAAACTAATGTTTTTAAATTAGATGATTTTAACTATTGAGATATAAACTCATCATCTAAGTCATTTTTTAACAGATTAGACTTCTCAGTTTATAATTTTTTTTGTTTAGTTTTTATTTTGCAATGAAAGACTATTAGTTTAGTGAGTTGGGCTAGTGTGATGAGATCGTGGCTCAGTGCATGAGCTGGATGGTTTAGCATGGCAGGAGTCCTGGGTTCGAATCCCGGTGGTGGTGGTACTACAAAAAAAAAATATTTATAAAGCCAGAAAGTAATGGTGGGTTGCAGTAATGCCGAGTGTAAATAGGGGGGTTTTGCTGGGAGACA